>WNGS01122068.1:0-12654 GCA_020271785.1 Procambarus virginalis
AACGGTATATGTTGGAAGTGCTGTTGTTGTCGTTGTTTTAAATTCAGCTGCACGGAACAAAAAGTTCCATGTAAGTAATTATCAAAAGAAGGCACCAAGCCGGGAATGCTGAAGTTCCAAGTAGCACGGGCTATGGTGAGCCCGTAGTTAATCACCTGACACAGGAGCGGGGTTGTAACTTGGTTGGAGATGCGTATACGAATTTGAGTGCGAAGTACATATCACAGATTTTTGGTCTCTAGGTAGATTGATTGATAAAGATTAAGCCACCCAAGAGGTGGCACGGGCATGAATAGCCCGTATCTAGGTAAGAGACCCGCTTGTTTTATGTTCTATCCGGACTCCGCACTCAAAACATCCTTGTGCCAGGTAAGTCCACTACGGGCTCACCATAGCCCGTGCTACTTGCCCCGCTCCTGTGCCAGGTAAGTCCACTACGGGCTCACCATAGCCCATGCTACTTGGAACTTGTTCCGAGTAGCTGAATCTATAATAACCACTCGAAACATTGATCAATTTATATTGTCACTACTATTGCAGTTTCCAGCACTGGGGTGCTTGACTCAACCAACCATAGAGGCACTACGGGCTCACCATAGCCCGTGCTACTTGGAACTTTGTTCCAAGTAGCAAATTTTTAACAACAACAACTACTATCCATCAACATGACCCGGGAGAGGAAGTGCTCTGTAGGTAGAGCCACTCCGGCTTCGAGTGGAGTACTTTCACTCGTCACAGAGATCGGACTGATCATTAATGTGGGTAAATGGAAAGCTCTCAAGTTGCATGAAAGTGCTCTTCTCGCCTCCTCGGTGCAGGCTGTGAATCTGAGACGTTATGAGTTGCAGTTTTAGACATTGTGCAGGATGTTGATCTTCAGTGACTGAACCTGAGCAATTTTATTCCAATTAAAGAATTCATTTAAGTAAAAGGCTCAGTAACACGCAGGATATCAGGTTCTGTTATCACATCTCTGTGGCGCGGGGATATCGAAGGATATCATTCTCACGACGTCGTTTCTCATCATTGTAGCCAATCAGACATTGGCCCATAGCATCTTGAGGTTATCTTGAGATGATTTCGGGGCTTTTTAGTGTCCCCGCGGCCCGGTCCTCGACCAGCCCTCCACCCCCAGGAAGCAGCCCGTGACAGCTGACTAACACCCAGGTACTTATTTTACTGCTAGGTAACAAGGGCATAGGGTGAAAGAAACTCTGCCCATTGTTTCTCGCCGGCGCCTGGGATCGAACCCAGGACCACAGGATCACAAGTCCAGCGTACTGTCCGCTCGGCCGACCGGCTCCCCTAGCATTTTAGCATGCATAGCTTTTTTTTATTTTATTTGTTATTAATACATTTAGGTATATTTGCATTATCGTGATGGCCTTAGAGAACCCTCTAAGCCAGCCTCCACACTTGGCCAGACTGCGACAGTCTGGCCGCAGCTTGACTGTGCTGTGGGGCAGTCAGTTCTCCTAAGGTTTCGCAATGTCAAGCAAACGGTCAGTTTAAAGTGGTCTCTCCTAACCTACCAGTGGACACAAACAGAAAACGGAACAGTACGTCACTTTCGCCATGTACTTCCATTTTCTAGCACGACAATTTTTTTGTCAGTATGTAACGCATACGATCGAAAAGCGACGTTCATTGTAAGAGGACGGGTTGTGGGGACCTCAGGACCAGGATATACCTTATCACGTCAACATAGTCAAGCCGGGATTCATCATGCTGTTCCATTTACGAACGGTTCCTCCCTCTCAGAGTGGGCCCAACCTTTTGGGCTGGACGGTAGAGCGACGGTCTCGCTTCATGCAGGTCGGCGTTCAATCCCCGACCGTCCAAGTGGTTGGGTACTATTCCTTCCCCCGTCCCATCCCAAATCCTTATCCTGACCCCTTCCCAGTGCTATATAGTCTTAATGGCTTGGCGCTTTCCCCCCCTGATAGTTCCCTTCCCTTGCCCTCTGACCTCTGTTGTATCTCTGTTGTTTTCTGCTCTGATACGAGGACTGAGTGAAGGAATCACTCTGATCAACCAATCACTTCGTTGTTGTTTAAGATTTAGCTACTCGGAACAGAAAGTTCCAAGTAGCACGGGCTATGGCGTGCCCGTAGTGGACTTTGCCACTTCGACCCCCATCGGGGATTGAACGCTAACCCTGCAACCCGTCCTCGCAAATTCGTATAGTCAATATTGACTTATTAAACATGTGCATAGGTGACATACTTAACATAATAGTTTCCCTTGAAAAGCTTCATAGAAAACACCGACCTTACCTAACCTACTTAGTATGTTAAAATAAGCATCTTGTAGCTTCGTGATTACAATTGTTACTTAACCTATTCATAGGTATAGGTTAGGTAATAATTGTAATTACGAAGCAATAAGATGCTTATCTTAACATACTAAGTAGGTTAGGTAAGGTCGGTGTTTTCTATGAAGCTTTTCAAGGGAAACTATTATATTAAGTATGTCACCTATGCACATATTTAATAAGTCAATATTGACTATACGAATTTGCGAGGACGGGTTGAACCCTGCAAGAAGCGAGGTCGTTACTGTGCCAATCAATCCAAGTAGATGGACCAGAACATGGAACAAAATAGACAAGACACCCTCAAAAATCTTGCAATACTGATCCATTTAATTTGTCTGATTGTTGTTGTTGTTATAGATTCAGCTACTTGGAACAAGTTCCAAGTAGCACGGGCTATGGTGAGCCCGTAACATTTTTTGTCTGGACATTTACATAAACCAAAAAGCTTAGCATCCACGTACCGAGACGGACCCAGCATGAGGGAGAGAGACTTTATTAGTGGCTGTGTAAAGTTATTTGTTTACAGTAATTTTATTTGCTAGAGTAAATTATTTGTTACAGTAATTTTATTTGTTGCAATATTTTGAGTGGAGCGAGGCGGCAATGAATATCAAAGTTGGGGAATGGTTAGATGTGTTGTCGTGTTCACTGATGTGAGTTAGTTGTGTTGTCGTGTTCACTGATGTGAGTTAGTTGTGTTGTCGTGTTCACTGATGTGAGTTAGTTGTGTTGTCGTGTTCAGTGATGTGAGTTAGTTGTGTTGTCGTGTTCAGTGATGTGAGTTAGTTGTGTTGTCGTGTTCACTGATGTGAGTTAGTTGTGTTGTCGTGTTCAGTGATGTGAGTTAGTTGTGTTGTCGTGTTCACTGATGTGAGTTAGTTGTGTTGTCGTGTTCAGTGATGTGAGTTAGTTGTGTTGTCGTGTTCACTGATGAGAGTTAGTTGTGTTGTCGTGTTCACTGATGAGAGTTAGTTGTGTTGTCGTGTTCACTGATGAGAGTTAGTTGTGTTGTGTTCACTGATGAGAGTTAGTTGTGTTGTGTTCACTGATGTGAGTTAGTTGTGTTGTCGTGTTCACTGATGAGAGTTAGTTGTGTTGTCGTGTTCACTGATGTGAGTTAGTTGTGTTGTCGTGTTCACTGATGAGAGTTAGTTATGTTGTCGTGTTCACTGATGAGAGTTAGTTGTGTTCACTGATGTGAGTTAGTTGTGTTGTCGTGTTCACTGATGAGAGTTAGTTGTGTTGTCGTGTTCACTGATGAGAGTTAGTTGTGTTGTCGTGTTCACTGATGAGAGTTAGTTGTGTTGTCGTGTTCACTGATGAGAGTTAGTTGTGTTGTCGTGTTCACTGATGTGAGTTAGTTGTGTTGTCGTGTTCACTGATGTGAGTTAGTTGTGTTGTCGTGTTCAGTCATCCCCGACACCCGGAGATGATTGACTAGGAACCAATCCATAACTATTCGTTCCTGTTCACTCAGCAGTAATGGCTAACCTGATTATAAACCCCCGTAGGCCCATTAATGGATCTCGGTAGCACAGGCGGGTTCGTTCTCGTCGCACCATCGAGAATCCGGGGCTCGAATCCCGGGCGGGACGGAAATGGTTGGGCACGTTTTCTGTCATCTAATGCCTCTGTTCACCTAGCAGCAAGTAGGCAGTAGGTAGTCAGCAGTTAGTCAGCTTGTTGTGGGGTCGCATCCGTCAGTAACTCGAACCTAGGAGGGGGGGGGGGTGTTATCTTGACATGATTTCGGGGCTTAGCGTCCCCGCGGCCCGGTCCTCGACCAGGCCTCCTTTTTGTTACCCCCCCCCCCATCCCCCAGGAAGCAGGCCGTAGCAGCTGTCTAACTCCCAGGTACCTATTTACTGCTAGATGAACAGGGGCATCAAGGTGATAGAAACTTTTTGCCCATTTGTCTCCGCCTCCACCGGGGATCGAACCCGGAACCTCAGGACTACGAATTCGAAGTGCTGTCCACTCAGCTGTCGGAGAGGACCTCTATAAAAGCCTAACGTCTATGAATACACACTGGCTTCCTGTCCCCTCGACACAGTGAATTAAAAAATCACAAATCAATTGGCGGATCGTGTTCCAGGAAGACTAGTAGGGTAAGAATCATATAAAGGGAAGGATCTGTGTCTGTTAACATGAGTCAGAAACCACTTGATCCTGTACCCACTTTTGTTACGAAATATATAAAAAAAATCGGCCCAGAGATTTACCTCAAGACTGATACTGGAAGTATGATACCACACAGAATCATACGAGTTAAAGCTACAAACTCGGAAACTGATCCAGAGGAGACATGTCCACGACGTGATGGATATTGGAAAGTGAGCAAAGACGTTGCTGTTGTTGTTTTTAGATTTAGCTACTCAGAACGAAGTGTCCATGTAGCACGGGCTATGGTGAGCCCGTGAAGCAAAGACGGTGTTACAGATGAACACGAGATAGAGTAGTGGAGTGGTGGACTGAATTGTACAGGTGGCTCAGGAAACTTCAGTTTACATATTTAAAAGGAAATTTGGCATAGTAGGAATTATGAGGTGTTCTTCACCAGGCTCCCGAAGTCAAGTAGCCGGGCCCAAGAGCTAAGGCAGTTTCGATTAAGTACTTATTGATAAGAACCACTAAAGGAACATATTGGAATTGTGAAGTTGTAACGCAAGAGGAACAACCAGTAGTTAAGGAATAGAGAGATCTAGACAATGGCCCAGTAGTTTGTGTAAAATAGTAGATAAATACCATGGCTTCTAACCACACCACCACCAACAACCACCACCACAATCGCCACCAACCACCACCACCACCCCACGGGATATCCGAACCACCAGCCAACACCGTCCTCACATACAGCAGCACAAGTCGGCTCCATCATTACCTCCGAGCCAATTTCTATTTCCTACTTGGAGGGCTGGAATGATAGATATCACCTCGCGGATAATTGTGACGGATGGCGCCCGTCTCCATCATGCCAGCGGAGAGGAACAACACAGGATGGAGCAGTCGGTTCATACCCACCACGAGGATGTGAGGCTCTCATGTGTGTGTTTTGTCAGGTGTGTAAAGTTTGTGTGTGTGTTTCAGGACCCGGATTCATGAAGCAGTTACGCAGGTACTTACGAATGTGGGTCCAGATTCACGAAGTAGTTACGCAAGCACTTACGAACCTGTACATCTTTTCTCAGTCTTTGGTGGCTTTATTTAAAATTATTAAGCAGTTAATGAGCTCCGAAGCACCAGGAGGCTGTTTAAAACAATAACAACAGTTGATTGGGAAGTTTTCATGCTTGGAAACTGTTTAATAAATGTAACCATAGCCGTCAAAGATTGAGGAAAGATGTACACGTTCGTAAGTGCTTGCGTAACTGCTTCGTGAATCTGGCCCGAGTACATCATTCCTCAATCTTTGACGTCTTTGGTTACATTTATTAAACAGTTTACAAGCATGAAAACTTGCCAATCAACTGTTATTGTTTTAAACAGCCTCCTGGTGCTTCGGAGCTCATTAACTGTATAACAATTGTAAACAAAGCCGCCAAAGATTGAGAAAAGATGTACAAGTTCGTAAATGCTTGCGTAACTGCTTCGTGAATCTGGCCTCAGGAGGCTAGGATTGTTGGTTGACGCTCTGCGATACTTTGCGAAACCTTTACATCTTTCGTCCCGGCGGATTTGTCCTACGAGCTTCGAAACGTGACAATCGAAGGTTGTTGTTATTATAAACAACCTCGTATATAGTGCTTCGCTGCTAGTAATCTATTTCGTAAAAGACGGTCCGCCAAGTGGTTGGGCACCATTCCTTTCTCCCATCCCAAACCCTTATCCTGACCCCCTTCCCAGTGCTATATAGTCGTAATGGCTTGGCACTTTCCCCCTGATAGTTCACTCCTTCCTGGTGGATGTCACATCTGTGGAGCGGTGATGGAGAGATGGTGAGGGAGATCACCATCTCTCCTGGTGATGGGAGATGAGAGAGATCACCATCTCCTGGTGATGAGAGATGATGAGAGAGAACACCATCTCTCCTGGTGATGGGAGATGATGAGAGAGATCACCATCTCTCCTGGTGATGAGAGATGATATCACCATCTCTCCTGGTGATGGGAGATGGATGCTGGAGGGGTTGAGATGAGCGGCGCGCCAGATGCCGGCCGGTCACCAAGGGAACGGAGAACATCTGTCAGCTACGGATGCTTAGAATTTTATCCGTCTATGCGAATAGTACCCGACAATTTGACTTATAACCCCCCCCCCCCCCCGCCCTAAGGCTAAAAACATGTACTAAAAATAATAGCGGCTCGCAACATTGACGTGATGTCCCGTTTTCTGTTCGTGGGCCCTCGGTTAGGTTAGGTTCGGGCAGTTTAGTGATGTGAGCGCTGCAGAGGACGGTCTGAATTACCAGTGATTATATCATTGTCACGGCTATTGGGGTCTGCTACGACAACCGGTGTTTATGTGGGGAATTCTACCAAATATGTAGATAAAGATTAAGTTATTGTTATAGATTCAGCTACTCGGAACAAGTTGCAAGTAGCACGGGCTATGGTGAGCCCGTAGTGGACTTACCTGGCACAGGAGCGGGGCAAGTAGCACGGGCTATGGTGAGCCCGTAGTGGAGTTATCTGGCACAGGAGCGGGGCAAGTAGCACGGGCTATGGTGAGCCCGTAGTGGACTTACCTGGCACAGGTGCGGGGCAAGTAGCACGGGCTATGGTGAGCCCGTAGTGGACTTACCTGTCACTGGAGCGGGGCAAGTAGCACGGGCAATGGTGAGCCCGTAGGGGACTTACCTGGCACAGGAGCGGTGCCGTCTGTGAAAGATTGATTGATAAAGATTAAGCCACCCAAGAGGTGGCACGGGCATGAATAACCCGTTATAACCAGTGTTGTGAGGTGTGCAGATATCGAGTACCAGTTCCCAGTGGTTACTTAATACTTCTCACACCCACCTCGCCCAACCACTTGGGGTGGACGGTAGAACGACGATCTCGCTTCATGCAGGTCGCCGTTCAATTCCCGACCGTCCATAAGTGGTTGGGCACCATTCCTTTCCACCTCCGTCCCATCCCAAATCCTTATCCTGACCCCTTCCCAGTGCTATATAGTCGTAATGGCTTGGCGCTTTCCCCTGATGGATCACCACCAGCAGTCCCGGCCACACTTCAGAGTGTGTCCACCTTTACCTGTGAAATGACTTGTGCAAGAACAGAATTGTCTCCGTTATCTTGCTGACATCAACGGGTGTGTCGTGATATCTGACATCAACGGCTGTGTCGTGATATCATCTGACATCAACGGTGTGTCGTGATATCATCTGACATCAACGGCTGTGTCGTGATATCATCTGACATCAACGGCTGTGTCGTGATATCATCTGACCTTAACGGCTGTCTCGCAGCACAGTTGTCACGAGCTAAGGAATCACTCGGTGGATATTGCAATCTTTTATCACAACAATCTGCAACAGCATGATACAAAAGTAAAAGTTGCACTGCAAGAAACCGTGAGAAAGAGGCAACAGCGTATCATATAAGCAAGATATGTCACCCTTTGTACAGGGAGTATAATCTTGGGTGTCTCTGGTTCTCGGTTTCCACATCAAGAGTCGTAGACTGAAGAAAATATGCATATTTTAAGTTTAAGGACAGGTTACCGTGCAGGTAAATATGTGTTTTATCGTGGTGGCAAACATATATAAAGGGGGAGGAAAAAAACATAGGAAGAGGAAATACAAAGATGACATTGTTATTAAAGGTGATGGGGTGAACAGGGTAGAACAAGTGGGTATGGAAACCAAATAATAAAAGTATGGGACTCAATCACTGAACAACTTAAAAAACAATTATCTGATTAAAACATCGATGTGGACTGAAGTTATGTTTCTGGTTATCTAAATGTAAAATAAATCCAAGCTATTGACATTGAAGTCATACTGTTATCCAATAGGTAACAGGTGATAAGGATGTCAAGTCATCATGGGTTATCGACTGGAAGTCGACAATCTAACTAAGGAGTTACGGGTACGAATTGGGCAATCCATTGGGGGTCTGTAGCAGCAAAAAAAGGTTTAAGAAACCTCTAATTTAGATGGTCAAATGAGCTTATCAAATATAAACCTGAAAAAGTATCACTGGTGCTCAAGGACGTATTACGTGCGAATGGCCGTTCTTTGTTACCGCAAAATTTAATCTCATAAAAAGAAGGAAATATTACCATTGCCAGGGATATATTGGCAGGGTCCGCCCTGGCTTCCGTAGTCGCTGGTGCCCTGGTGTGAGGGCCGTGGGTGTAGCCTGGATGTGAGGGTGTAGAATGGATAAGGATGTGGCTTGGATAAGGGTGTCTGGAGATATGGGACGGGGGGGAAGGAATGGTGGCCAACCACTGGGACAGTCGGGGATTAAACACCGACCTGCATGAAGCAAGACCGTCGCTCTACCCTCTAACCCAAGTGGCTGGACAGATTTCGCGAAGTCCCACACAGATGCCCAACCACTACCACCACCACCAGCTTCTACCGTCATGTGCAACGTTGAGCTTGCGTGCTTATCCTAGAGGAAATCTCGTCCAGGAATCACTTTACCTCCGCGAGGCCTGACAGGCAAACTACACAGGGCTGGAGAAATCTTTGATCTAAGTACATGGTTTCTGTGTCGCGATTGGGTATAGAGTATAGACTCGCTGGCCGCGGCCAATCGCTGCTTGTAGTCGTGGTGGAGACTGGGGGGAGGTCTTTGTCCAAGTTTATTTCCAAATTATAACATGCAAAGGACCAATGTTGCACTTCAATGCTGTTATGTTTGTCATCAAGGTAAGTGAAACTTTAATTTGAAGATTGGATAATGTCTAAGATAACATGAGCGGAGTAACAAAAGAACGAGAGTGAAAATCCTTGACTTACAAGGTGGGTTGCATCCTTCTAAACCAGCAATTTTTATTGCAACTTAAACCTGATCATAATTATTTGCAACAAATTTCGTCTGGTTCATTACAGGGTAAACTTAACTAGACTTTACACAGTAGCAGTCACTGGAATCAGCACATAACTTCAACTTGCTTCACCTTTGGTATTTTTTTGTGTAGTTTGTAGCTAGCGAGCCGAGGCCAAGCTCTGCACTATAAAATACATTAATTTACGTAAATAAATCTTATTCTAAACGGTAAACACAATGTTGCACTTAGCAAGAAACAAGGTTCTTTGTTCTCTGGGATGTATTTTTTTTCTTGTCTCAATATGTTGTTATAGATTCAGCTACTGGGAACAAAAAGTTGCAAGTAGCACGGGCTATGGTGAGCCCGTAGTGAACTTACCTGGCACAGGAGCGGGCAAGTAGCACGGGCTATGGTGAGCCCGTAGTGGACTTACCCGGCACGGGAGCGGGATTGTAACTTGTTGTCTCAATAAACATACTTGAATGTCGTTGCATGGATTGCAAGACAGTCCGTTATGCAGGAGAGAACCTCGATAGTTGATAATGATCACCGTGGCAGCTATTGGTTCCTTTGCTTGAGGTGGGTTGCAACACGGCTGGGGTTGCAAGCAGCACAGTGCAACATATTCCTGCAACCACCAGCTTTTGTGGAGATCTTCTTCTGATCCACAATCCAAACTATTTATTTATGAATTGAATCATATTTCAGATGTCACAATATAACCCAGTTGGACTTAGTAAGTAGACAGCATATCTTGAGATGATTTCGGGGCTTAGTGTCCCCACGGCCCTGTCCTCGACCAGGCCTCCACCCCCCAGGAAGCAGCCCGTGACAGCTGACTAACTCCCAGGTACCTATTTGCTGCTAGGTAACAGGGGCATCAGGGTGAAAGAAACTCTGCCCATTGTTTCTCGCCGGCGCTTGGGATCGAACCCAGGGCCACAGGATCACGCGTACAGTGTTCTGTCCGCTCAGCCACCGGCTCGAGCTTACCCACATAATCCGCACCAGACCCAGGTTACTGTAATTTTATATTCATCAGGTATAGGAAAAGAACACTATGAAAGGTCTTATAAACATCATTTCCGGACGAAGCTAAAATGCTGTTGTCTCGACTCGCTTAAAACAGTTTAGATCCCGCCTCTACAGGAAATATTAAGACACACTCAAACAAATTCTAGACACTTAACACACATCACCTCAAGGTATCACAGTACTCGTTCAAAGAATTTTAAGATAGACAAAAAACATGAAGTTTTTCCTAGTGGCTTTACAAGATTGTAATAACCATATATATTCTCACATTCCAAATGTACCTTCTTGTATATGAATAAATAAATAAATAAATAAGTCAAAATGTCTCCATAACTCTGGCGTACAGCCGGCTAGACAGGCTGGATAACAATAACCTTTCAAACACGAGATGACAAACCAATGTACTTTTAAGTACATTGTGCTTAAAAGAGTACATTGAGAGTACTTTTAAGACACTAGTACTCTCTAGGGTGGAATATTGTTGCACACTTAGAGCAACAGTCAAAGCTGGAAAAGTGACTGGCCTGGAAAATGTGCAGATAGTTTTTATGGTGTGAATCCATTCATTAAAACAACAAAATAATTGGAACCGCTTAACATGTATAAATATGTATTCTAAAGATCTCAGGCGAGAAATGCATAATAATTTACATCTGGAAAATTTCAGAGGGAATGGTTGCAAATTTTCACATGGAAATAATTACTCGAGAGTCCAGGGGGCATGGCAGGAAGTGCAGAATAGCCCTTTTGAAAATCATAGGTGCAATGGGTACATTGACAGACAATTCTATCAGCATTAAGGCCTATGACTTTTCAGCACAGCCTTCTTAGCTTGGTGCCTTCTTTCGATAATTCCTTCCTTCTCCCTCTAAACAAAAGGGGCATAAACTGGTCGACTTCTCAGTGTTCAAAAGAAAACTTGATAAACATCTCCAAGGAATACCTGATTACGCGGACTGACGCATTTTTGTTTTGTTTCAGGGATATTCCTGCTATAAGTGTTACTCATTTCTGTCTTAGGCACAGGACATGAGCATTTTTGACAAGTATGTTGGCTTCAGTAATATTATGTCCAATATGTTTAACAACCTCTTATGTAAAGGTAAAGGATAGACATTCCCAAGGTATTGGTAAGGACCCAAGGAAAAGTTAAGTGTAATTAAACCAGACATGTGTTATTAAACTTAAATTTTCGAATGAAACCTACATCCTTTATCAAATGCTGTCAACAAATTTCTTCATACGTGGATTCCCTTGACCTCAGGTCAAGGGAATCCACTTGAGAAAAATTAACACGTTCTTAGTAATTTAACTGATGATACTGAAGGGAACCCACAGACAATAGGAGTGAAGGACTCCAGCTGTCGATTGCCAGAAAGTGCGATTCAAAACCTTGCTTCACAGGGGTTCACCATGCTCAACCCGTCCTCGACTCAAGTCCATTCCATCCAGCGGTCGACCCCACAGACGCATTCATAAATTTTTACATGCTGTTCATTCAAAACGGGAATTTTATCAAATAAATAAATATTGTAATAGCATAGTGTGCATATATAGGCATAGGTTAGGTTAGGTGTTTAGGTTCTGTTGGCGATTATTTGTATTTGTAGTACGTGGGTGAAGCATTTACAGCGTTGTGGTTCGAACAAAATTCGTCAGTGAAGCACTTGTTCCGGAAGTGTTCGAACGAAATCAGTTGTGAGTCGTGTGTAAACCGTTTTTCATTCATAAACAGGGGGGTTGGTGGGTGGACGGAATCACTTTTGGGTAAACCAATCCACAAGGGCCGTGACGAGGATTCGAACCTACGTCTGAGAGCATCCCAGACGCTGCCTTAATCGACTGAGCTACGACATGGTCAAAGACACTTTTGGGTCTTTGTTTGGAGGACATGCTGCACAGGGGTTCATCTTGCTTCACATGGGTTCACAGGGGTTCATCTTGCTTCACAGGGTTCATAGGGATTCATCTTGCTTCACAGGGGTTCATCTTGCTTCACATGGGTTCATCTTGCTTCACAGGGGTTCACACGGGTTCATCTTGCTTCACATGGGTTTCATCTTGCTTCACAGGGGTTCACACGGGTTCATCTTGCTTCACATGGGTTCACACGGGTTCATCTTGCTTCACACGGGTTCATCTTGCTTCACATGGGTTCACACGGGTTCATCTTGCTTCACACGGGTTCATCTTGCTTCACATGGGTTTGCTTCCTCTTCATCATTCTTCCTCCTCCACCGGTGATCCGTTGGAAAAGCAATTGTGGATATCTTATTACACAGTTCTATGTAACGACATACATGCGACAGAGATATATATTTAAAGAATATATATATATATATATATATATATATATATATATA
>WNGS01122068.1:13654-26554 GCA_020271785.1 Procambarus virginalis
TATATATATATATATTATATATATATATATATATATATATATATATATATATATATATATATATATATATATATATATGTCGTACCTAGTAGCAGAACTCACTTTTTGGCCTACTATGCAAGGCCAGATTTACCTAATAAACCAAATTTTTCCTGAATTAATATATTTTCTCTAATTTTTTCTTATGAAATGATAAAGCTACGTTAAAATTAACGTAGATATATGACCGAACCTAACCAACCCTAAACCTAACCTAACCTTAACCTATCTTTATAGGTTAGGTTAGGCTAGGTAGCCGAAAAGTTAGGTTAGGTACGTTAGGTAGGTCGAAGAACAATTAATTCATGAAAACTTGGCCTATTAAGCAAATCAGGCCTTGCATAGTAGGCTGAGAAGTGCGTTCTGGCTACTAGGTACGACATACAAATTATATATATATATATATATATATATATATATATATATATATATATATATATATATATTATATATATATATTATATATCATATATATAATTTATATATTTATATATATATCTAAAATCTAAAATATATATATAAAATATAAAATATATATATACATATATATATATATATATATATATATATATATATATATAATTATATATATATATATAATTTTATATATATATATATATATATATATTATATATATTTTAATATTTATATATATATATATATTATATACTCATTCACCTGGGCACTCGAACCAGCGACCCCACAACTTTGAGTCTGATGCTCTATTGACTTTGCTGTGAATAGCCTTAGAATAGAATAGAAAAACACTAAGAACACTAACCGCTGCTCAACTGTAATATTCCACTTCCCCCTTACTACTAATTCCTCCAACTTTGCTTTTGACTTCGGCTAAGACAGCTTAAGAAAACACTGCTTAAACTGCACTTGACGGCTGCCGACTCCATGAAACAGTCACAGGGCTTGATAAGAAGTCGACAGCCTTAAGATACATTTAAGAC
Source organism: Procambarus virginalis (assembly GCA_020271785.1). Classification (NCBI taxonomy): domain Eukaryota; kingdom Metazoa; phylum Arthropoda; class Malacostraca; order Decapoda; family Cambaridae; genus Procambarus; species Procambarus virginalis. Next base: position 14,653 of record WNGS01122068.1, read on the forward strand.
GGAGCTTAGCTATGGCAAAGGTCATTGTAAAGTCTGGAGGGAATATGTCCCACTTTCTGTACCTTTCTTCTTATTGAGGTTACCTTGAGATGATTTCGGGGCTTAGCGTCCCTGCGGCCCGGTCCTCGACCAGGCCTCCTTTTTATTATACACCCCCACGAAGCAGCCTGTAGCAGCTGTCTAACTCCCAGGTACCTATTTACTGCTACATGAACAGAGGCATCAGGGTGAAATAAACTCTGGCCATTTGTTTCTACTTCCACCGGGGATCGAACCCAGAACCTCAGAAATACGAATCCCGAGCGCTGTCCATTCAGCCGTCAGGCCCCCTTAAACCTAAGATAAGCGATCAGAAAATAGCACTTAAAACAAAAATGATGTTATACAATGTTACATGAAACCTCCATCGTCACAAAAACTAATCCCAGATAAATTAGTTTCAGATTCTCTTCTGATCAGCATGTATATATTCCATTATACATGGAATAAAGGCATTAAACCCCACTAATACAATACGCGATGCAACCCTAAAAGTCCATAAAATGCTTCTAGTCCATCACACCAGCATCTTTATTGCCTGTTCATCTCCACTTCTCCCTTAAAGATGCTCAGATATACAAGGGTATTTCCTCACGTTCCTCGTTTTCTTTTTGTCACTCGCTTCGGAATTTTGTTCTGTGGTTGGGGGGGGGGGGAGATTTTTCTTAATTTTATTTCCTTGTGTTATGTAATCTGTATTATTTTGTCTCTGTGATTGCTAGTTCATCGCTCTAGTTCATCATTGGACTACGACTACTCCAGTAGTCGTAGCCGTCCTCTATCCCTCCAAAATTATTTCCTTACGATGATCACGCAATGTAACATATATATATATATATATATATGCAAACAAGCCTGAATGGTCCCCAGGACTAGATACAACTGAAAACTTCTGTCACTTCTGGGGTGTGAGTTTTCAGTATATATATATATATATATATATATATATATATATATATATATATATATATATATATATATATATATATTCTTTAAATATATATCTCTGTCTGCATGTATGTCGTTACATAGTAACTGTGTAATAAGATATCCACAATTGCTTTTCCAACGGATCACCGGTGGAGGAGAAGAATGATGGAGAGGAAGCACAACCCATGTGAAGCAAGATGAACCCGTGTGAACCCATGTGAAGCAAGATGAACCCGTGTGAAGCAAGATGAACCCGTGTGAACCCATGTGAAGCAAGATGAACCCGTGTGAAGCAAGATGAACCCATGTGACGCAAGATGAACCCGTGTGAACCCATGTGAAGCAAGATGAACCCGTGTAAAGCAAGATGAACCCGTGTGAACCCATGTGAAGCAAGATGAACCCGTGTGAACCCATGTGAAGCAAGATGAACCCGTGTGAACCCCTGTGAAGCAAGATGAACCCATGTGAAGCAAGATGAACCCGTGTGAACCCCTGTGAAGCAAGATGAACCCATGTGAAGCAAGATGAACCCCTGTGAAGCAAGATGAATCCCTATGAACCCATGTGAAGCAAGATGAACCCCTGTGAACCCATGTGAAGCAAGATGAACCCCTGTGCAGCATGTCCTCCAAACAAAGACCCAAAAGTGTCTTTGACCATGTCGTAGCTCAGTCGATTAAGGCAGCGTCTGGGATGCTCTCAGACGTAGGTTCGAATCCTCGTCACGGCCCTTGTGGATTGGTTTACCCAAAAGTGATTCCGTCCACCCACCAACACCCCTGTTTATGAATGAAAAACGGTTTACACACGACTCACAACTGATTTCGTTCGAACACTTCCGGAACAAGTGCTTCACTGACGAATTTTGTTCGAACCACAACGCTGTAAATGCTTCACCCACGTACTACAAATACAAATAATCGCCAACAGAACCTAAACACCTAACCTAACCTATGCCTATATATGCACACTATGCTATTACAATATTTATTTATATTTAATAAAATTCCCGTTTTGAATGAACAGCATGTAAAAATTTATGAATGCGTCTGTGGGGTCGACCGCTGGATGGAATGGACTTGAGTCGAGGACGGGTTGAGCAAGGTGAACCCCTGTGAAGCAAGGTTTTGAATAGCACTTTCTGGCAATCAACAGCTGGAGTCCTTCACTCCTATTGTCTGTGGTTCCCTTCAGTATCATCAGTTAAATTACTAAGAACGTGTTAATTTTTCTCAAGTGGATTCCCTGACCTGAGGTCAAGGGAATCCACGTATGAAGAAATTTTGTTTGACAGCACTTGATAAAGGATGTAGGTTTCATTCGAAAATTTAAGTTTAATTACACATGTCTGGTTTAATTACACTTAACTTTCCTTGGGTCCTTACCAATACCTTGGAATTGTCTATCCTTTACCTTTACATAAGAGGTTGTTAAACATATTGGACATAATATTACTGAAGCCAACATACTTGTCAAAATGCTCATGTCCTGTGCCTAGACAGAAATGAGTAACACTTATCGCAGGAATATCCCTGAAACAAAACAAAAATGCGTCAGTCCGCGTAATCAGGTATTCCTTGGAGATGTTTATCAAGTTTTCTTTTGAACACTGAGAAGTCGACCAGTTTATGCCCCTTTTGTTAGAGGGAGAAGGAAGGAATTATCAAAAGAAGGCACCAAGCCAAGAAGGCTGTGCTGAAAAGTCATAGGCCTTTAATGCTGATAGAATTGTCTGTCAATGTACCATTGCACCTATGATTTTCAAAAGGGCTATTCTGCACTTCCTGCCATGCCCCCTGGACTCTCGAGTAATTATTTCCATGTGAAAATTTGCAACCATTCCCTCTGAAATTTTCCAGATGTAAATTATTATGCATTTCTCGCCTGAGATCTTTAGAATACATATTTATACATGTTAAGCGGTTCCAATTATTTTGTTGTTTTAATGAATGGATTCACACCATAAAAACTATCTGCACATTTTCCAGGCCAGTCACTTTTCCAGCTTTGACTGTTGCTCTAAGTGTGCAACAATATTCCACCCTAGAGAGTACTAGTGTCTTAAAAGTACTCTCAATGTACTCTTTTAAGCACAATGTACTTAAAAGTACATTGGTTTGTCATCTCGTGTTTGAAAGGTTATTGTTATCCAGCCTGTCTAGCCGGCTGTACGCCAGAGTTATGGAGACATTTTGACTTATTTATTTATTTATTTATTCATATACAAGAAGGTACATTTGGAATGTGAGAATATATATGGTTATTACAATCTTGTAAAGCCACTAGGAAAAACTTCATGTTTTTTGTCTATCTTAAAATTCTTTGAACGAGTACTGTGATACCTTGAGGTGATGTGTGTTAAGTGTCTAGAATTTGTTTGAGTGTGTCTTAATATTTCCTGTAGAGGCGGGATCTAAACTGTTTTAAGCGAGTCGAGACAACAGCATTTTAGCTTCGTCCGGAAATGATGTTTATAAGACCTTTCATAGTGTTCTTTTCCTATACCTGATGAATATAAAATTACAGTAACCTGGGTCTGGTGCGGATTATGTGGGTAAGCTGGAGCCGGTGGCTGAGCGGACAGAACACTGTACGCGTGATCCTGTGGCCCTGGGTTCGATCCCAAGCGCCGGCGAGAAACAATGGGCAGAGTTTCTTTCACCCTGATGCCCCTGTTACCTAGCAGCAAATAGGTACCTGGGAGTTAGTCAGCTGTCACGGGCTGCTTCCTGGGGGGTGGAGGCCTGGTCGAGGACAGGGCCGTGGGGACACTAAGCCCCGAAATCATCTCAAGATATGCTGTCTACTTACTAAGTCCAACTGGGTTATATTGTGACATCTGAAATATGATTCAATTCATAAATAAATATTTTGGATTGTGGATCAGAAGAAGATCTCCACAAAAGCTGGTGGTTGCAGGAATATGTTGCACTGTGCTGCTTGCAACCCCAGCCGTGTTGCAACCCACCTCAAGCAAAGGAACCAATAGCTGCCACGGTGATCATTATCAACTATCGAGGTTCTCTCCTGCATAACGGACTGTCTTGCAATCCATGCAACGACATTCAAGTATGTTTATTGAGACAACAAGTTACAATCCCGCTCGCGTGCCGGGTAATTCCACTACGGGCTCACCATAGCCCGTGCTACTTGCAACTTTTTGTTCCCAGTAGCTGAATCTATAACAACATATTGAGACAAGAAAAAAAATACATCCCAGAGAACAAAGAACCTTGTTTCTTGCTAAGTGCAACATTGTGTTTACCGTTTAGAATAAGATTTATTTACGTAAATTAATGTATTTTATAGTGCAGAGCTTGGCCTCGGCTCGCTAGCACAAACTAAAATACCAAAGGTGAAGCAAGTTGAAGTTATGTGCTGATTCCAGTGAATGCTACTGTGTAAAGTCTAGTTAAGTTTACCCTGTAATGAACCAGACGAAATTTGTTGCAAATAATTATGATCAGGTTTAAGTTGCAATAAAAATTGCTGGTTTAGAAGGATGCAACCCACCTTGTAAGTCAAGGATTTTCACTCTCGTTCTTTTGTTACTCCGCTCATGTTATCTTAGACATTATCCAATCTTCAAATTAAAGTTTCACTTACCTTGATGACAAACATAACAGCATTGAAGTGCAACATTGGTCCTTTGCATGTTATAATTTGGAAATAAACTTGGACAAAGACCTCCCCCCAGTCTCCACCACGACTACAAGCAGCGATTGGCCGCGGCCAGCGAGTCTATACTCTATACCCAATCGCGACACAGAAACCATGTACTTAGATCAAAGATTTCTCCAGCCCTGTGTAGTTTGCCTGTCAGGCCTCGCGGAGGTAAAGTGATTCCTGGACGAGATTTCCTCTAGGATAAGCACGCAAGCTCAACGTTGCACATGACGGTAGAAGCTGGTGGTGGTGGTGGTAGTGGTTGGGCATCTGTGTGGGACTTCGCGAAATCTGTCCAGCCACTTGGGTTAGAGGGTAGAGCGACGGTCTTGCTTCATGCAGGTCGGTGTTTAATCCCCGACTGTCCCAGTGGTTGGCCACCATTCCTTCCCCCCCGTCCCATATCTCCAGACACCCTTATCCAAGCCACATCCTTATCCATTCTACACCCTCACATCCAGGCTACACCCACGGCCCTCACACCAGGGCACCAGGGACTACGGAAGCCGGGGCGGACCCTGCCAATATATCCCTGGCAATGGTAATATTTCCTTCTTTTTATGAGATTAAATTTTGCGGTAACAAAGAACGGCCATTCGCACGTAATACGTCCTTGAGCACCAGTGATACTTTTTCTGGTTTATATTTGATAAGCTCATTTGACCATCTAAATTAGAGGTTTCTTAAACCTTTTTTGCTGCTACAGACCCCCAATGGATTGCCCAATTCGTACCCGTAACTCCTTAGTTAGATTGTCGACTTCCAGTCGATAACCCATGATGACTTGACATCCTTATCACCTGTTACCTATTGGATAACAGTATGACTTCAATGTCAATAGCTTGGATTTATTTTACATTTAGATAACCAGAAACATAACTTCAGTCCACATCGATGTTTTAATCAGATAATTGTTTTTTAAGTTGTTCAGTGATTGAGTCCCATACTTTTATTATTTGGTTTCCATACCCCCTTGTTCTACCCTGTTCACCCCATCACCTTTAATAACAATGTCATCTTTGTATTTCCTCTTCCTATGTTTTTTTCCTCCCCCTTTATATATGTTTGCCACCACGATAAAACACATATTTACCTGCACGGTAACCTGTCCTTAAACTTAAAATATGCATATTTTCTTCAGTCTACGACTCTTGATGTGGAAACCGAGAACCAGAGACACCCAAGATTATACTCCCTGTACAAAGGGTGACATATCTTGCTTATATGATACGCTGTTGCCTCTTTCTCACGGTTTCTTGCAGTGCAACTTTTACTTTTGTATCATGCTGTTGCAGATTGTTGTGATAAAAGATTGCAATATCCACCGAGTGATTCCTTAGCTCGTGACAACTGTGCTGCGAGACAGCCGTTAAGGTCAGATGATATCACGACACAGCCGTTGATGTCAGATGATATCACGACACAGCCGTTGATGTCAGATGATATCACGACACAGCCGTTGATGTCAGATATCACGACACACCCGTTGATGTCAGCAAGATAACGGAGACAATTCTGTTCTTGCACAAGTCATTTCACAGGTAAAGGTGGACACACTCTGAAGTGTGGCCGGGACTGCTGGTGGTGATCCATCAGGGGAAAGCGCCAAGCCATTACGACTATATAGCACTGGGAAGGGGTCAGGATAAGGATTTGGGATGGGACGGAGGTGGAAAGGAATGGTGCCCAACCACTTATGGACGGTCGGGAATTGAACGGCGACCTGCATGAAGCGAGATCGTCGTTCTACCGTCCACCCCAAGTGGTTGGGCGAGGTGGGTGTGAGAAGTATTAAGTAACCACTGGGAACTGGTACTCGATATCTGCACACCTCACAACACTGGTTATAACGGGTTATTCATGCCCGTGCCACCTCTTGGGTGGCTTAATCTTTATCAATCAATCTTTCACAGACGGCACCGCTCCTGTGCCAGGTAAGTCCACTACGGGCTCACCATAGCCCGTGCTACTTGCCCCGCTCCTGTGCCAGGTAACTCCACTACGGGCTCACCATAGCCCGTGCTACTTGCCCCGCACCTGTGCCAGATAACTCCACTACGGGCTCACCATAGCCCGTGCTACTTGCCCCGCACCTGTGCCAGATAACTCCACTACGGGCTCACCATAGCCCGTGCTACTTGCCCCGCACCTGTGCCAGATAACTCCACTACGGGCTCACCATAGCCCGTGCTACTTGCCCCGCTCCTGTGCCAGATAACTCCACTACGGGCTCACCATAGCCCGTGCTACTTGGAACTTGTTCCGAGTAGCTGAATCTATAACAATAACTTAATCTTTATCTACTTATTTGGTAGAATTCCCACATAAACACCGGTTGTCGTAGCAGACCCCAATAGCCGTGACAATGATATAATCACTGGTAATTCAGACCGTCCTCTGCAGCGCTCACATCACTAAACTGCCCGAACCTAACCTAACCGAGGGCCCACGAACAGAAAACGGGACATCACGTCAATGTTGCGAGCCGCTATTATTTTTAGTACATGTTTTTAGCCTTAGGGCGGGGGGGGGGAGGGGGGTTATAAGTCAAATTGTCGGGTACTATTCGCATAGACGGATAAAATTCTAAGCATCCGTAGCTGACAGATGTTCTCCGTTCCCTTGGTGACCGGCCGGCATCTGGCGCGCCGCTCATCTCAACCCCTCCAGCATCCATCTCCCATCACCAGGAGAGATGGTGATCTCATCATCTCTCATCACCAGGAGAGATGGTGATCTCTCTCATCATCTCCCATCACCAGGAGAGATGATGATCTCTCATCATCATCTCCCATCACCAGGAGAGATGGTGTTCTCTCTCATCATCTCTCATCACCAGGAGATGGTGATCTCTCTCATCTCCCATCACCAGGAGAGATGGTGATCTCCCTCACCATCTCTCCATCACCGCTCCACAGATGTGACATCCACCAGGAAGGAGTGAACTATCAGGGGGAAAGTGCCAAGCCATTACGACTATATAGCACTGGGAAGGGGGTCAGGATAAGGGTTTGGGATGGAGAAAAGGAATGGTGCCCAACCACTTGGCGGACCGTCTTTTACGAATAGATTACTAGCAGCGAAGCACTATATACGAGGTTGTTTATAATAACAACAACCTTCGATTGTCACGTTTCGAAGCTCGTAGGACAAATCCGCCGGGACGAAAGATGTAAAGGTTTCGCAAAGTATCGCAGAGCGTCAACCAACAATCCTAGCCTCCTGAGGCCAGATTCACGAAGCAGTTACGCAAGCATTTACGAACTTGTACATCTTTCTCAATCTTTGGCGGCTTTGTTTACAATTGTTATACAGTTAATGAGCTCCGAAGCACCAGGAGGCTGTTTAAAACAATAACAGTTGATTGGCAAGTTTTCATGCTTGTAAACTGTTTAATAAATGTAACCAAAGACGTCAAAGATTGAGGAATGATGTACTCGGGCCAGATTCACGAAGCAGTTACGCAAGCACTTACGAACGTGTACATCTTTCCTCAATCTTTGACGGCTATGGTTACATTTATTAAACAGTTTCCAAGCATGAAAACTTCCCAATCAACTGTTGTTATTGTTTTAAACAGCCTCCTGGTGCTTCGGAGCTCATTAACTGCTTAATATTTTAAATAAAGCCACCAAAGACTGAGAAAAGATGTACAGGTTCGTAAGTGCTTGCGTAACTACTTCGTGAATCTGGACCCACATTCGTAAGTACCTGCGTAACTGCTTCATGAATCCGGGTCCTGAAACACACACACAAACTTTACACACCTGACAAAACACACACATGAGAGCCTCACATCCTCGTGGTGGGTATGAACCGACTGCTCCATCCTGTGTTGTTCCTCTCCGCTGGCATGATGGAGACGGGGCGCCATCCGTCACAATTATCCGCGAGGTGATATCTATCATTCCAGCCCTCCAAGTAGGAAATAGAAATTGGCTCGGAGGTAATGATGGAGCCGACTTGTGCTGCTGTATGTGAGGACGTGTTGGCTGGTGGTTCGGATATCCCGGGGGGGTGGTGTTGGGGGTGGTGGCGTTGGTGGTGGTGGTGGTGGTGGTGTGGGTTAGAAGCCATGGTATTTATCTACTATTTTACACAAACTACTGGGCCATTGTCTAGATCTCTCTATTCCTAACTACTGGTTGTTCCTCTTGCGTTACAACTTCACAATTCCAATATGTTCCTTTAGTGGTTCTTATCAATAAGTACCTAATCGAAAGTGCCTTAGCTCTTGGGCCCGGCTACTTGACTTCGGGAGCCTGGAAGAACACCTCATAATTCCTACTATGCAAATTTCTTTAAATATGTAAACTGAAGTTTCCTGAGCCACCTGTACAATTCAGTCCACCTCTCCACTACTCTATCTCGTGTTCATCTGTAACACCGTCTTTGCTTCACGGGCTCACCATAGCCCGTGCTACATGGACACTTCGTTCTGAGTAGCTAAATCTAAAAACAACAACAGCAACGTCTTTGCTCACTTTCCAATATCCATCACGTCGTGGACATGTCTCCTCTGGATCAGTTTCCGAGTTTGTAGCTTTAACTCGTATGATTCTGTGTGGTATCATACTTCCAGTATCAGTCTTGAGGTAAATCTCTGGGCCGATTTTTTTTATATATTTCGTAACAAAAGTGGGTACAGGATCAAGTGGTTTCTGACTCATGTTAACAGACACAGATCCTTCCCTTATATGATTCTTACCCTACTAGTCTTCCTGGAACACGATCCGCCAATTGATTTGTGATTTTTTAATTCACTGTGTCGAGGGGACAGGAAGCCAGTGTGTATTCATAGACGTTAGGCTTTTATAGAGGTCCTCTCCGACAGCTGAGTGGACAGCACTTCGAATTCGTAGTCCTGAGGTTCCGGGTTCGATCCCCGGTGGAGGCGGAGACAAATGGGCAAAAAGTTTCTATCACCTTGATGCCCTGTTCATCTAGCAGTAAATAGGTACCTGGGAGTTAGACAGCTGCTACGGCCTGCTTCCTGGGGGATGGGGGGGGGGGGTAACAAAAAGGAGGCCTGGTCGAGGACCGGGCCGCGGGGACGCTAAGCCCGAAATCATGTCAAGATAACACCCCCCCCCTCCTAGGTTCGAGTTACTGACGGATGCGACCCCACAACAAGCTGACTAACTGCCTGACTACCTACTGCCTACTTGCTGCTAGGTGAACAGAGGCATTAGATGACAGAAAACGTGCCAAACATTTCCGTCCCGCCCGGGATCGAGCCCCGGATTCTCGATGGTGCGACGAGAACGAACCCGCCTGTGCTACCGAGATCCATTAATGGGCCTACGGGGTTTATAATCAGGTTAGCCATTACTGCTGAGTGAACAGGAGCGAATAATTATGGATTGGTCCTAGTCAATCATCTCCGGGTGTCGGGGATGACTGAACACGACAACACAACTAACTCACATCAGTGAACACGACAACACAACTAACTTTATCAGTGAACACGACAACACAACTAACTCACATCAGTGAACACAACACAAACTAACTCTCATCAGTGAACACGACACAACAACTAACTCTCATCAGTGAACACGACAACACAACTAACTCAAATCAGTGAACACGACAAACAACACTAACTCTCATCAGTGAACACGACAACACAACTAACTCACATCAGTGAACACAACACAACTAACTCACATCACTGAAACACGACACACACAACTAACTCTCATCAGTGAACACGACAAACACAACAACTCACATCAGTGAACACGACAACACAACTAACTCACATCAGTGAACACGACAACAAACTAACTCACATCAGTGAACACGACAACACAACTAACTCTCATCAGTGAACACACACACTAACTCTATCAGTGAACCACAACACAACTAACTCTCATCAGTGAACACAACAACAACTAACTCTCATCACTGAACACAACACAACTAACTCTCATCAGTGAACACGACAACACAACTAACTCACATCAGTGAACACGACAACACAACTAACTCACATCAGTGAACACGACAACAATCTAACCATTCCCCAACTTTGATATTCATTGCCGCCTCGCTCCACTCAAAATATTGCAACAAATAAAATTACTGTAACAAATAATTTACTCTAGCAAATAAAATTACTGTAAACAAATAATTTACACAGCCACTAATAAAGTCTCTCTCCCTCATGCGGGGTCCGTCTCGGTACGGGTGCTGCTAAGCTTTGGGGTTTATGTAAATGTCCAGACAAAAAAATGTTACGGGCTCACCATAGCCCGTGCTACTTGGAACTTGTTCCAAGTAGCTGAATCTATAACAACAACAACAATCAGACAAATTAAATGGATCAGTATTGCAAGATTTTTGAGGGTGTCTTGTCTTTTGTTCCATGTTCTGGTCCATCTACTTGGATGATTGGCACAGTAACGACCTCGCTTCTTGCAGGTTTCAACCCGTCCTCGCAAATTCGGATAGTCAATATTGACTTATTAAATATGTGCATAGGTGACATACTTAATATAATAGTTTCCCTTGAAAAGCTTCATAGAAACACCGACCTTACCTAACCTACTTAGTATGTTAAGATAAGCATCTTATTGCTTCGTAATTACAATTATTACCTAACCTATACCTATGAATAGGTTAAGTAACAATTGTAATCACGAAGCTACAAGATGCTTATTTTAACATACTAAGTAGGTTAGGTAAGGTCGGTGTTTTCTATGAAGCTTTTCAAGGGAAACTATTATGTTAAGTATGTCACCTATGCACATGTTTAATAAGTCAATATTGACTATACGAATTTGCGAGGACGGGTTGCAGGGTTAGCGTTCAATCCCCGATGGGGGTCGAAGTGGCAAAGTCACTACGAGAACGCCATAGCCCGTGCTACTTGGAACTTTCTGTTCCGAGTAGCTAAATCTTAAACAACAACGAAGTGATGGTTGATCAGAGTGATTCCTTCACTCAGTCCTCGTATCAGAGCAGCAAGAGCAGAAAGAAAACAACAGAATACAAAGAGGTCAGAGGGCAGGGAAGGGAACTATCAGGGGGGGAAAGCGCCAAGCCATTAAGACTATATAGCACTGGGAAGGGGTCAGGATAAGGATTTGGGATGGGACGGGGGAAAGGAATAGTACCCAACCACTTGGACGGTGGGGGATTGAACGCCGACCTGCATGAAGCGAGACCGTCGCTCTACCGTCCAGCCCAAAAGGTTGGGCCCATCTGTGAGAGGGAGGGAAACCGTTCGTAAATGGAACAGCATGATGAATCCCGG
>WNGS01122076.1:0-16626 GCA_020271785.1 Procambarus virginalis
AATTAGGGGCAAACTCCTCATGCAGGAGTGCTGGCAGAAAAATATGGGTTGGGATGTTCCCTTACCAATTGAGCTGCAAGACAAATGGCACACACTTACACGGATTTTCATCAATTAAGTGTTCTGAAATTTCCACGTAACTTCTTAGGACACAACTTACCCACAAATTTGCATGTGTTCTGCGATGCCTCAGGCAAAGCATATGGCGCGGTAGCCTATCTAGTTAATACGACACAATCATTTCTACTTACTTTCAAAGGCAAGAGTAGCCCCAATTAAAGGAGGTCCTTACCCCAAATAGAGCTGACTGCCTTGTTAGTGGAGTAAGGTTGGCTCATTGCCTGACCAAGACACTCAGTAATATTCACTTTGGTGAGATAGTAGTGTGGTCAGACAATGAGGCAGTCATACAATGGGTAAGAAATAACAGCAAAACTCCCTACGTTAGTAACTGCATAAGGGAAATACATGAATTATCTGCTGGATATAAATTGAAACATGTCCCTACTAAGGACATTCCAGCCGATTACTTATCAAGAGGTTTAACATTGAAACAGTTAATTAAGGCTCAGATGTGGTTTAATGGGCCCCCATGGCTGATTAGTGGTCAGTGGCCTAAACAAAAGCCACAAGTCATAGTGACCAATATCACTGCATCCACGGTGGATTCAGCACCCCCTCGAACCTTGGTTATAAATCCTTATAATTTTTCTAGCTTAAGCAAGTTACTAAGAGTAACTACATATGTATTTGATTTTCTCAATAACATTAGCATTAGACATGGATTTCCCAGTCCTATCAAATATTGGATCAAACGAGCTCAACAAGAGACTTATGGGAGTGAATATGAGAATCTTCCAGACAAATTAACCAAGTCTCTAAGCATCTGGTATGATGCAAGTGATTACGACGTATTAAGGTGTGGAGGACGTCTGCTTCATGCAGAAATTGACTTGGATACTAAAAATCCAAAACTTTACCATGTCACCACATCGTCACTAAGCTTATAGTTTATATCACCATCAATATGGCACTTTACATGGTGGAGTGTTAGACACTCTCACCGATCTCAGGCAGAAATTTTGGCTCCCCCAAGGTCGCCAAACTGCCAAATCACTTATAAATCATGTGTAATTTGCAGGAGGTTTGATGCTCGAGTGTGTCCTTACCCAGGACCTCCACCACTCCCCAAGGATCGAGTTGTCCACCTTCCTCCATTCGAGACCACAGGTGTCGAATACACAAGAGCTTTAATTCTAACAGGCACTCTAGATAAACTTCCGGTGAAAGCCTATATTTGCCTCTTCACGTGTGCAACCACATGAGGCGTACATTTAGAAGTGACTTCTGACATAATAAAATAATAAAATAAAATAAAATGTTTATTTAGGTAAGGTACATACATACAAGGGATTTTACAAACAATGATTGATTTATAGATAGGGCTAGTACATGCAATGCCTAAAGCCACTATTACACAAAGCGTTTCGGGCATGAAAAACTTAAATGACTAAAGCTTAATACTAATTGAGTATAAAGAATAAATGTGTAGAGAACAAATAAAAATAGGGATAAAAAAGGGGGGAACATGGCTGAAAAAGCAGCACAAATACAATTAGGTCAACAAACAGCGTTGTATTTAAAAAAAAATAAAGACATGGGTTGACAATATAGGGGTAAGGTAGGTTACAGGGAATTTATTAGGTAGTGCTTCGTTTTTATCTTAAACTGGTTGAGAGAGATACAGTCTTTAACATGGTTGGGAAGGTCATTCCACATTCTGGGTCCCTTGATTTGTAGAGCATTTCTAGTTTGATTAAGTCGTACTCTTTGAATATCAAAACTGTATTTATTTCTGGTGTGGTGCTCATGGGTTCTGTTACAACCTTCAATGAAGCTTTTGAGGCCAGGATTGGCATTACAGTTCAGCGTTTTATATATGTATAATACACATGAGAGAATGTGCAGTACCTTAATATCTAACATATTCAGAGATTTCAGTAGGGGTACCGAGTGATGTCTGGGGCCAGAGTTGGATATTGTCCTAATAGCAGCTTTGTGTTGAGTAAGTAGAGAACGTAAGTGATTTTAGGTAGTAGAACCCCAAGCACAAATACCATAGTTGAGATATGGATAGATGAGGGAGTAATAGATAGTCACCAGGGCAAGGCGGGGTACATAATATCTGATCTTAGAAAGAATGCCTACAGTTTTTGAAACTTTTTTTGATATATTTAGAATGTGTCCCTGGAAATTCAGCTTGTGGTCAATGAGAACGCCAAGGAATTTGTCATCTAATTTGTTACAAATTTGGGTATTGTTTATTTTGAGATTTATTTGATTAGAGGATTTATTGCCAAATAGAATATAGAAAGTTTTGTCAATGTTAAGGGTGAGTTTGTTGGCAGTTAGCCAAAGATGGACTTTATTTAGCTCAGTATTTACTGTGGCATTTAGAGCAAGGGGGTCAGGACTTTAGTAAATGAAGGTTGTGTCGTCAGCAAATAGAATTGGTTTGAGGTGTTGGGAGGCATTTGGAAGGTCATTAATGTAGATGAGAAAGAGGAGAAGGCCAAGATTGCTGCCCTGAGGAACACCAATGTTGATGGGTAGGGTGGGAGAAATTGAATTATTCACAGAAACATACTGGAGCCTGTCAGTAAGGTAAGATTTGAGGTATTGCAGGGAGTGTCCTCTGACTCCATAATGATGTAATTTAAGAAGAAGGTTTTGGTGGTTGACAGTGTCAAAAGCCTTACGCAGGTCCACAAATAGCCCAACAGGGAACTCATTTTTATCAAGAGCTGCATGAATCAAGCTAATCATACTAATAAGTGCATCGTTAGTGCTTTTTTTGCGTCTGAAGCCAAATTGGCAAGAGCTAAGTATATTGTGTTTGGCTAGATAAGAGGAAAGCTGCTTGTAGATTAGTTTTTCAAAATTTTTTGACAAGTGAGGCAGGATTGATATGGGTCTGTAGTTGTTAACATCTGTGAGATCACCACATTTGTGGACAGGGGTTACTCTCGCTTTTTTTTAGAATATCTGGAAAGGTTTGGAGTTCAAGTGACTTGTTGAAGAGCAATACTATAGCAGGGGCTAAAGATCTGGAGGCTTTTTGTAAATTAAAGTTGGTATCTCCTCAAGGGCACTAGACTTGGTTTTAAGGGAAAGGATAATCTCATTGACGTCAGTGGAATTAGTAGGCTTTAGGTACAGAGACCGTGGATAGTTACCTGGTAAGATGAGGCGTTTCATTCCCATATTAAAGTTGTTCAATGTCAACCAATATTATTTGACTAGTTGTATATGAAAAGGGCTGAAATTGTCCCAAGTTTCAGTACTGCAGCGTAAATAGAAAGAGAGTTTTTTTTTCAACGTTTTTTACACATTTTCAAGTCTACACTTCAGAACACACGTTTCAGATATAATTATTCTGTGACACTTTTCTGACACATTAGCATATAATAAAGGATTGTGTGTATTAGAATTTCCAAAACATCTTTAGTTTTCCTAATACAAATGTTCAAAGTTCCCCCAAAAAATTATGCAAATATGGCATGTTTATTGCTATTATAAAATCAATAAATGAACATAGAGAAAAATGAATACTTGCACATGTAGAGCCATGCCCTCCACACATACTGTGTAAGTTTCATGTAAATTGAATAAAAAATTAATCAGTTTTGTAAACGTTTGTGTCAATTGAAAAAAAAACTAATAAAGTCTAAGGTTCTAAAATCTGTGGCTGAGGTTGACATCAACCAATTTTCCCAAAAATTGGCATCCTTACAGATAGGCTTACGTACAGTAAGGTGTGTAAGTTTGATGCAAATCGCCCGAAAAAAAAATGAAAAAATAAAATGAAAAAAAAATCTTTTTTTTTCTTAATTTTTTTCCAATTAAACTAATTATAATATTTGTTTAATATATGCTATTGTGATAGCAAAGAGTCATAGCTATGATTTCAGTTGACACTTTTGATTCATAATCGATTTTGACCATTTTGGCATAATTTTCACAACTACTTCAATATTTTTTTCTCCCTTCCTATTTATGCTACGATGCTGAAACTTGGATCAGATGAAACACTTTTCATATAGAACTTGTCAAAAAAAATTGATTGAAATCGAACGAGTTTTCATTTTTTGCAGTTTTGGAGCCAAACGGGAATGAAACACCCCCTTAACATCAGTACTGGAAGATGGAATATCATTTGCAAGTGATGACCCAATGGAAGAGAAAAACCTATTGAACTCAATAGCAGAATCAGAGGCTGAAAGCTGACCATCGTTACTGGACAGGAGTAACGGGTTGGTTTGTTCTTTAAAATCTTTGATCTTAATATTTGTGAAATTGTGCTCGAAGTTTTTTTAATGTTGCTCTTTATTTGGGTAAATTTATCTTCGTAGTATTTAGTTTTGGCTCGTCTAATTATCTTAGATAGCAATAAGGAGTAATTCTTTGAGAATTCTTTGGAGACGGTTCCTAACCTATATTTCTTCTCAAGGTCATGTTTTTTATTAATGGATTTAAGTATTCCCTTTGTAAGCCAGGGATTGTTAAGCCTTTTGGTTGTGACTTGTTTTGTAAGCATAGGACAGTGGGTGTTATAAAGGGTAAGAGTTTTTTGAAGAAAAGATTGCACTGCTAGGTTGATGTCCCCTATGTTTCCTAACTCGGACTCCCAGTGGACATTATGAGCAGCAGTTATAAAATTGTCTATAGCAGTTTCATTGTGCAGCCTAAAACTTAACTCCCTTGACTAGAGGTGGTTTGTTAATGTTAATTAAGAGAAATGTGGGGTAATGGTCTGTAGTGCTATTGGTGATTATACCTGAAGTAAGCGGAGAGGTTATGTTGGTCCAGATGTGATCTAGAGTCGTGGCAGTACTTTCAGTGATTCTAGTAGGTCTAGTGATTAAGGGTATGAGGAAGCAGGAGTTTATACAGTTGAGAAAGCTAACAGCAGTAGGGTGTTCAGGCTCGCAGAGGTCAATATTAAAGTCCCCTGAGATAATTAGATGGTTTTTGTTCAGTTTGTTATCGAGTATTAGATTTCTAAGGTTTGAGTTGAATTCGGACACATCAGTGTTAGGAATTCTATAGACTGCACCCACAGACAGGACAGATTCGGCACCCTTGACTCTGAAACTTGCGAAGATATACTCCCCACAGCAGTCTCTAGTTCTAATTACTTTTAAGCATGTTAGTTCTTGGTGGTAGTAAAGAGCAGTACCACCACCTCTCTGAATTTGACGACAGTTGTGAATTGGCGAGTAGTTAGGCATGTTAAAGAGTTGAGTAGTATCCTCTTTCAACCACGTTTCAGTAAGTATAATAAAAGAGAATTTGTTGTCAATAGTTTCAATCAAGGCATTAACATCATCGAAGTGTTTACCTAGAGATCTAACGTTCAAGTTCATTACAGAGATATTGTGATTATGTGTTAATACATTGTTTACATCATGTGCTATAAAATATCTGCAATTTAGATCATTAAAAATATGATTGTCATAGATAGTGGATAAGAGGTTTAGTTCTGGGTCTATACTTGTCTGCATAAAAATGCTGGTTGCAGGAAAACAAGGCAAGAAAGGCAAATTACAAAATAGAATTATGATATAAAAGGGGGAAAAAATATAAACAAGACTATACAAAACAAACACAAAATGAACAAAAAAGAAAAAAATGAGGTAGCTTACAAGGGGGTTACAAGTACTCTCAGGTACACTGTAAGTAATAATTTGCATTATTAAGGCACAGGCAAAGCCTGTGCCTTAATAATGGAGTAAGAGAGTATGGTGCCTTAATACAATTGAGTAAGAGAGTATGGCGAGGCTAGGCAACCTAGGTAAAAATGAAATCAAAGAAAAAAGTTGAATAATAAACATAGGCAAATTTAAGCTAAAGATCATTAACTATAAGTAGTTTAGTTATGATCGTATAATTAATAAGACCTAAAGAAATATTAAAGCACTCAGTTAATTAAGTCCAGAAAGTGACTAGTAAAAGGTAAATAAAAAATTAATTTAAAAAGTAACAAAGAAACATTAGGATACCTAGCCCGCACTAGGTGACAAGGGGGTTAATTATGTTGACTCATTGGGAGTGATAATAAAGTGCAGAAGTGCAGTAAACTCAAGTTTATTCAAGTAAACATGACTGCAGAAACCTTTATCCAAGCCTTTCGAAGATTTGCTGCATGCAGATCTTGTCCCAAATTGATGATTTCCGACAATGGGTCAAATTTTGTGGCTAGAGAAGCCTACCTACGAGAGGTATGGAACCACCCAGTGGTACAGTCTGTGTTGAAACAGAGACATTGCCACTGGAAATTTATACCCCCAAGAGCCCCTTGACAAGGAGGATTTTATGAACGGATTATGGGAATTGTCAAGAAATGCGAGAACCCCTGAGTCCTTCGCACTTAATTCGTGCAGGTCTTCTGAGGACTCTAATATCTCTAGCAGACAAGGATCCAGCCGACCCTTCACATGTAGTTAGGAGTGACTTGGTGGAAAGCTATAAACATCTTTCAAGAGTAATCGAGAAATGGAATGAAGTGTTGACTCGTGAATACCTCACCGCTCTAAGGGAATACCATTATGGAGCTTCGAGCACCTATAAGAAGTTCAATTGCAACCAGGAGACCTAGTGTTAGTCGACAGTGATGGACCAAGGTCAGAATGGCCAATAGGCAAGATTGTCTCTGTCCACACAGATCGCCATGGTATTCTAAGAATTGTAAAGGTTTTGTGTCGAGGCACTATTAGCTTTAAATCCTTGGAAAAGTTGGTACCTCTAGAATTAACTGATCATGAATTTACTACTGAGCCAACTTCAGTGCCAGTTTCCGAGGACTGCTATTCCGTCCTTCAGAGCACTCGACCACTTAGAGCCGCTGCTCAACAGTGTAACCGGAAACTTCAACAATACTTTAGCTCTGTCTAATATTAAATAATTCATCATTCGATTTAAGGTAGTGTCGGGGTTCACGATGAGTGTGGGGAGTGAGTGGACAACTGTACTGCAGGGACTTTATCCCTGATATCCTCTCAAAGCGGTTGCTCTGACAATAACCCTTACTCACCGTCGTTCTACGGGTCTTCCCTCGATCCTCTCGGCGCCACTGCACGCCCAGGAGAGTACCCCAGTCGATCTCTCAACCGGCCTCAGGTCGTAGAGTGAGTGGAGACACAGATTGTTCCCTCAATTTGTGTGCCCGCCCCGGCAAAGAACTCTCACACAGCCTTCAAGGTCGCCAACTGGTGTTTTTAGGTGTCCAGTAACACTACAGTGGTGTTGTGTAATTGTGGTAATTGTGGCAAGAGCAAGTGCGATTAGTTTGGTATCAGGCAAGCAATAATTTCTGTCACTCTTTCGTATTTATCTTTTTGCAGTCACAAGGTATATGGAGGGGATGATATAAACACCAACGAGTTTTGGTATTTTACTTAAAAACAACGAGAAATATCTGCATCAATAAACATATCAGAATCAAGTACAGCAGCTGCTCTCTCCTCAGCAAATAATCTGGAGCACACCGGACAGCAACACGCTTCCTCATTAACGTCACCTGTCAAATATCAGCTGACTCTCTGGCCCTAACGCTCGTGAGAAAGACTGTTTGCTTGTTTCCTGGGGCGCAGCGCACCCCGTTTCTTTAACTTTTCGCAAACCACAATATCTACCATTCACATGACATATTTCTGATTCCACTAGGTCGCGATACACTACTTCACTGGTCTCACGATCAATATCCTATTCTCACTGCACTCAAAGTGATTTTTCACCGTACCAAGAAAATACACTATTCTATATATTACAATATTTACTATGCACTCACTTAATCACTGTACTGTTCTTTAAATCTATAATTCCTCTTAAAAGCGATATCACTGGCAATCACTTCACATATATGAGATTATTCAGTACACAGGCATATACATTGATAAATCATTAATCAATACACAGGCATATATATATATATATATATATATATATATATATATATATATATATATATATATATATATATATATATATATATATATATATCATTAATCAATACACAGGCATTTATATAAAGTCTGGGCTCATAGCGTAACACCAATAACTGGTTCACTACTAATATATATAATAATAATCACAGGAAATGAATTATAGTCACAGCAAATTCTTTAGTAAATTCTGGTGCTTGCACACACCACACATAGATATATGTAAACGGATACTGTGAGTACTTTGGGTAGCCTCACTACACGCTGTGCTCTCTGTGACATTGATTCAGGTGAGACTTGCTCACTACATGCAAAATACTCTGACAAATATATATAACTAGCTAAAGGGGAAATGGGAGGGTAACTGTAAACACCTACTTCACCTATCCTATGATGAGAGTTGAGTTGTAGCTCCTGGTCCAGGCTCTCGCCTCGTACACCCTCCAGAAACACAAGCCAACGTCCCAGGATGATCGCGTCTCGCCGCTTCTGTACACTGCAGGTCCGTGCTCCTCCTCCACGTCTTTGCAGGGTTGAAGTCGGTCTCCTGGCCGTCAACTTTCCTTCCAACTACGGCAGCGAGCCTACGTCTCAGCGGTAGTCGTATGTTTCCCAATTAGTTCCTTGACACTGTACTCCCAGTGGAACTGTCTCCCACTACTACGATGTCACTGTGAAGTTATCAGACGTCCCAGATGATACTGCTTAAGCTCCACACGCACAGCACCCGACTCCAGAGCACTTGAAGCTCACTGCACTGTCAATTCCCTCGTCGGTCTAGGTATGTCACTAGGTACGAAGGAAGACTTCTCGACGTGCTTGCATACAACTGGTGACTCGTAGGGTTCCACGGGTCTGTCGTCTTACTGTCAAACTTGACAAGATCGTCGATCACACGTCCAACCAAGTTGACAAGTCGGTCAACTAGGTTCGCTCACGGTGGAATGGCCCAGCCACTAAACTGCCTCCTATATAGGTGAACTGCCAAGGACGTCGCACACGTCGATGCCCAGCCCACTTCTTGCAACGCACCTCTCCCGGAGCACTTGTTGCTCAAATTCTGTCAATTACGTAACTGATCCACACCTGTGTTGAAGGAAGACCTCACAGTGTGCGTGCTGACAACAGGAGACGCTTATATCCACCGGAGCTCAGGTAATCCGTCCACTTGACAGGATTCCTTAGCACACGTCCTGCCTCGAAGACATGTCGTGTGATACTGATGGCGCCAAGGCGCCGCTATGGCTGGACCCCTCTGCCTATGTGACGTCACATTTTCCAAAAAAGGTTTTCATTGGCTCCCAGTGCCACGTCGCTGACGGTGACCAATCTGGTGACTCTGACGTCACACAGTTTTGGCGGGAGAACAGAGTAGCCAGCGCCATATTGGCTTCCTAAAGGGCCTATCCCACAGGCCAAAATACTCTACTTTCACGAATTTCTCGGCTCTGCGAGAACACTATACTCTCCCACATATGTTAAACTGAGGCCCGCTACGTAGAGAACGCTCGGGAATAGTGGACATGACTCTTACAGCAGGCGTGGGAGAATTAGAAGGGGGGGAACACCGTCACATACCCCTCCCCTTAAAATAAGAGTCATGTCTGGTTAGTGCATGCGAGACTAAGCATCTGCGACTACTTGGTCCTTGCCACTGAAAAGCTTAACTTCCAGCCAGTACTCCAGCCGCCAATGTGCGACACTCCTCATGTGTCTGTTGACCTTCCTCAAGGTCATCCTTGGCGCCCACTGCTTATCTATCACGGACCGAGGGCTCCACACCTCGTGTCCGTTCACCAGCTGGAACTGTGAGAAGTTTAACGGTTCTGCCACTGCTTGACGAATGGCCAACCAAACAGGGTCCACTGTCTCTGCCCACTCATCTTCCTGCTCCGCGCAGAACATTCTCAGAGCTGTCTCCGAGGTGGAGTGGAATTTTCCGATCGCCCCCTTCGACTGCGATCGGTAGGGCGATGACCGAATCTGCATCACTCCCAAACTTGTCATTGTTCGTCTGAAGCACTCAGACCGGAATATATTTCCACTGTCAGTCTGAGTTTCCCTGGGCCTTCTCACCCAAGAGAAAAGTTGTTGTAGCTGCCCGGCCACTTCTTTCGATGTCGAACGTCGTATTGTGGTCACCCCTAGGCGACCCGCAGAGTCAACAGCGTGCGACGGACCCAACACTGCCGCTCTGCTTTTGGCTGGCAACGCTACCTGGTTTCTCGTACCTGGAGAGGCTTTTCCGACCTCCATCCTTACAGGTTTACACTGTCTTATTAATATGTCGTCTTGCCTGTTGAAGCGAGTGGCCCTCTCGGGACCAACACGTCCTCCTTTTGCCTTACAAATCAATTTGGGGAATTCTGCCTGCTGCACTTCCTCGAGACGAGTGCGGTCCACTCCAGGAGAACCGGTGAGGGTCACCTGTACCTCACCATCTGGGCTGCCTTCGCCCTCCACTCGCTCTCCGGGTTCCATGACGAGGTGATCAATTCCCAGGCCGTCGGACGTCTCCTCGTCGGCCTTATCCGATCCACGCCCTCCTCGTCCGTCGCACTGCCTCGGAGTTATAGCACAGACAGGGAACGCCTCCACGGCGATTCCTTTCTCGTCCCCGCAGGCGTCCAACACCCCGCCTTTCTTCTCGTATTGCTCCAAGCACTCCTCGTCCTTCACGAGGTTCGGGAGGACACGTCCTCCACATGCGTCATTTCCCAAGATGACCTGTGCCTCCATCTTGGGCATCGTCGCACAGACCCCCACTACTAGGGTTTGGCATCCATAATCTGAACTTAAGGTCACCCGGTGTAGGGGCATTCGCACTGGGCCTCCCACAGTGGTCACACTTGCCTCTCCTACACTGGTATTCTCGTGACCCTCAGGGAACAGGGTTCCGCTCACCAGGGTAAATTCCGCCCCAGTGTCTCTTAGCATCATCACCGGGATGGGGTCTGCGTCCCCCATCCTTACAGTTCCCTCACGCACGAATGAGTTAGCCTTTTTCTCCCTAAGCACGGGTCCATCCCGCACTCCTTCGGCTAACTGGTCCTCTACCCGCACAAAAGCAACGTAACCCCGCTGCTTAGGACGTCTACATTCGCGCGCGATGTGTCCCATTAATCCGCAGTTGTAGCAGCGGATCCTTCTTCTTCCGCGGACTTCCCTTGCGCCTTCCAAAGACTCCTTGTCAGCATCTCCGGCCTTAACGATAACAAGATCTCTTGAGCTCTCCGTCGGGGACTTCTTTGACTGTTCCACAGCACTCTTCTGTCCTCTGCTGTCTCCATTCGAAGGGTAGGACTTGGGAGAACTCGCTCCCGTCCTCCATCCGTCCGACCTTCTATTATTTCTCCCATAACTGGAGAATGCGGGCGGTCGGTGCTGTCCCTCTCGACGTGGTCGTAAGGCTTCTTCCAGCATGTCTGCTCGATCGGCCGCGGCTCTCAGGTCCTTGATGTCCGCCTCCTTTACTCTCACCCTAATCTCGGGAGAGAGCACGGACATGAACTTTTCCATGACCATCAGCCCCTTGATGTCTTCAGCCGACCTTGCTCCTTCCGACTCCAGCCATTTCAAGAATTTCCTTTCCATGTCCCTCGCCGTCTCCGCATATGATTTTCCTGGCGATCGGGTACATTCTCTGAACCTCTTTCTGTAGCACTCCGGCGTCAGCTTGAACGAATGGAGCACGGCCCTTTTTACTGCATCGTAGTTGGTACATTCTTGGAGGTCGAGCATATTGTAAGCTTCACGAGCTTCACCAGTGAGCCTTCCCTGAACTAGCTCCGCCCACTCTGCCCTCGACCACTTCTTCAAAGTAGCGACCCTTTCAAAATGCTCAAAGAAACCCTCAGCCTCATTAGGCACGAAGACGGGCAAATCCCTCTCCCTCACTCGGCGGTCTTCCTGCTGTGATGGGGCAGGTGGAGCTAGTCCTAGCTCAGCTCTCCTCAGCTCAACCTCCTTGTTTGCTTCAACCTCCTGCAGCTTCGTCCTAGCTTCTAGTTCCTCTCGTTTCAGCTGTGTTTCTCGTTCTGCTTCCTCACGCTTCAGCTGTGCTTCTCTTTCTTCCCTGCGCAGCTGTGCTTCTGCTTCTCGTTCTTCCCTGCGCAGCTGTGCTTCTCTTTCTTCTCGCTGCAGCTGTGCCTCTCGTTCTTCTCTGCGCAGCTGTGCTTCTCTTTCTTCTCTGCGCAGCTGTGCTTCTTGTTCGCGCTCTTCCTTGCGCCGCTGTATTTCCAGCTGCAGCTTCATTATTTCCAGCTTAAGGCTGCGCCTGCTGCCGCTGGATCCCTGGCTGCTGCCACCGATGCTCAAGTTCTCTCCTACACTGGCAGGTGTCTGTGGCCGTTTCTCTCCGAAGGCTTCATCACGTGCCCTGAGCTGTGCCATGATCTCGAGTCTTCTTTCTCCCACTTTGGAAGCTCTCAACTTGATCCCAAAGTGGTCGGCGATCGTTTGCAGCTGTGCCCTGGTGCACTCCTCCAGTGCTTGCTCGTCTCTTGTGTCGATAAATCTCGTTACTTTATCATCCACCATCTAGTGACTATGAGTGAAAACTTACGCCTGATACCGCAAACAATGTACCACAATTACAACCTTTATCTTGTTCGTTATCCTGGCAAGGTCGCCAATGTCGGGGTTCACGATGAGTGTGGGGAGTGAGTGGACAACTGTACTGCAAGGACTTTATCCCTGATATCCTCTCAAAGCGGTTGCTCTGACAATAACCCTTACTCACCGTCGTTCTACGGGTCTTCCCTCGATCCTCTCGGCGCCACTGCACGCCCAGGAGAGTACCCCAGTCGATCTCTCAACCGGCCTCAGGTCGTAGAGTGAGTGGAGACACAGATTGTTCCCTCAATTTGTGTGCCCGCCCCGGCAAAGAACTCTCACACAGCCTTCAAGGTCGCCAACTGGTGTTTCTAGGTGTCCAGTAACACTACAGTGGTGTTGTGTAATTGTGGTAATTGTGGCAAGAGCAAGTGCGATTAGTTTGGTATCAGGCAAGCAATTATTTCTGTCACTCTTTCGTATTTATCTTTTCGCAGTCACAAGGTATATGGAGGGGATGATATAAACACCAACGAGTTTTGGTATTTTACTTAAAAACAACGAGAAATATCTGCATCAATAAACATATCAGAATCAAGTACAGCAGCTGCTCTCTCCTCAGCAAATAATCTGGAGCACACCGGACGGCAACACGCTTCCTCATTAACGTCACCTGTCAAATATCAGCTGATTCTCTGGCCCTAACGCTCGTGAGAAAGACTGTTTGCTTGTTTCCTGGGGCGCAGCGCACCCCGTTTCTTTAACTTTTCGCAAACCACTATATCTACCATTCACATGACATATTTATGATTCCACTAGGTCGCGATACACTACTTCACTGGTCTCACGATCAATATCCTATTCTCACTGCACTCAAAGTGATTTTTCACCGTACCAAGAAAATACACTATTCTTAATAATATTTACTATGCACTCATTTAATCACTGTACTGTTCTTTAAATCTATAATTCCTCTTAAAAGCGATATCACTGGCAATCACTTCACATATATGAGATTATTCAGTACACAGGCATATACATTGATAAATCATTAATCAATACACAGGCATATATATATATATATATATATATATATATATATATATATATATATATATATATATATATATATATATATATATATATATATATATATATATATTATATATATATATATATGTATATCATTAATCAATACATAGGCATTCTCAGCAAACACAGAACGTTTGTGAACGTTTTTAAATGGTGCCACAAAGGTAATACTCTAACATTTGACATAAATACGTATATCTGACGTTCTTAAAACCACTAGATATAACTAAAAACATGTATTCTTGAGACACGGTTTTTTAAGATTTATGTAAAAATTTAAAAATAATAGTGAATGCTGTGGAATTATAATGGTTTCATGCTTTATATATAAAAATAAACAATTTTCAGTCAACATTTCGTTTTTTTTTTGTTTACTTTATGTAAACCTATCCAATTTACGTTCTTATAACATAAATATAACATTTATATGTCGTCAATATAACGTTATTTACACGACATCGTTATGTTATTATAATGTTATATTAACGTATAATTCCTGTATAAAAAACAAATATATATTGAGCTTTATATTTTATACCTTGTAAAATTGTCGTAAAACTTGGAATAAGACAGTAAGCATGCTTTATTTATGAAAATGTAGAAACAAATCAACAAAATCATAAACCACATGTCACCCCTATATATAATTCTTTAGTTGTCTTTCCAGAGAATGTAATTTAAGCTTTGACAAACTTTCTTCAAATGACAGGTTTCTAATTTGGGGTATTAACTTTGTTATTCTTTGCTGGAAGCATTCTAGTAAATTTTGAAATTAAAATAAATTGAACCCCATGCACAGATACCATAATTAAGATAGGGATAGATTAGTGCATAATATAGAGAGATGAGAGCAGAGTTGGGTACATATTATCTGATTTTGGAGAGTATACCAACTGTTTTAGAAACTTCTTAGTTATGTGTTGTATGTGGGTACAGAAGTTGAGTCTCTTGTCTAGGAATAGGCCAAAAAACTTTCCATAATTTTTATTGCTAATGTTTACATTATCTATCTGAAGCTGAATTGCATTTGTAGATTTGCTTCCAAATAAGATGTATAGTATGTCTTTGCTATGTTAATTGTTAGCTTGTTGGTTGACATCCATATGTGGACTTTTTTTAGTTCATTATTAACAACATTATTTAGTGTATGTGGGTTGTGGTTAGAGTGGATGAGGGTAGTATCATCAGCAAACAAAATAGGTTTCAGAATGTTAGAGACATTAGGCAGATCATTGATGTATATAAGAAATAGGAGAGGTCCCAAGATGCTGCCCTGTGGCACTCCAACGGTTATTGGTAGAGTGGGAGAGGTTATATTATTGATGGCTACACATTGGTGTCTTATCACTAAGATAGGATTGGATATAGTCCAGTGCATGGCCTCGGATTCCATAATGATGGAGTTTAAGTAAGAGGTAATTGTGATTAACAGTATCAAAGGCCTTTCTCAGGTCAATGAAGAGTCCAATCGGAAACTCATTTTTATCAAGGGCTGAGTAAATTATATCAAGGAGACTAATAATTGCATCGTTGTACTCTTTTGGGAGCGGAAGCCAAACTGACAGGGGCTAAGAATGTCGAATTTTACGAGATAGGAGTAGAGCTGTTTGTAGATAATTTTTCAAATATTTTTGATAGTATGGGTAGGTTTGATATTGGTCTATAATTGTTTATGTTTGCCGGATTACCTCCTTTATGAACTGGCGTTACTCTTGCTTTTTTAAGGATATCAGGGAAGGTATGACACTCAAGGGATTTGTTGAACAGCAGAGCTATAGGTGGCGCAAGGGCATGGGAGGCGCTCTTGTATACAATGCATGGAATTTCACTGATGTTCCAGCTTTAGTTTTTAGTGAGTGTATGATGGACACAACATCTGTCGGGCTGACTGATGAAAGAAGAAGAGAGTTGGATAGCTGCCTGATGAGAGATATATGTGTTATATGTGGTCTGAGTCTGTGGGATTTTACTGCAAGGTCAGCACTGTCATGTTCACAGAAAATGGTACCATCCGGTTTCTATGTGCGGCGGCTGGACGCCATAGAGAGAGAAGGTAAACAGCACACAGGACGCCTGCCAAGCTTGGGAGCTACTCTATCATGTAATCGTTTATTATTATTAAAGTCAGTAACCAGGAATGACTTTACATCAACCTTACTACCAAGACTATCTCACCTACACACAGACACCACACTGGCGACGAACATGAACTGGGAACGCAGGTATTTTGTTCAACAAAACACAAGGAAGGAGCATGCTGTCTCGCTCAGAGGAAGGAGAAGCTGTCTGTGAGCATCATACCCGATGCTGTATGCAACCCCATGCTGTGTGCTGACTGTTGCTGTGTGCTGATCGTTGCTGTGTGCTGGCCGTGCTGTGTGCTGGCCAATGCTGTGTGCTACCCAAGCTGTGCTGAGTGTTGCTGTGTGAGAGGAATCTGCCGACGTGTGTACGAAACGACGCTTTGATGCAGTGTGTACAAAACCCGATGTTTTGGTTACGAAACGACGCTCCGTGCTACAAATTCTTCAAGCTGTGAACCAACTGCTGCCTACTGCTGCAAACGCTGCCTACTGCTGTACCAACTGCTGCCAATTGCTGTATCCACTGCTAACAACTGCTGTGTTGCTGTGTGAGTAGGAACAACACATGTACACAAGGGCTAGGTAAGAAGTCAGTTGCTGCTGTGTTGTGCACTGTTGTGAACTTTTGCATTAAATGCTTGTGTGCTTTGCAAAATTAAAGTAATTACAGTGAATTCTTAATAACATATACAGTGCAGTAAGTGTTATATATTCTGAGGAACATTTTAAGTGATAAGTTTTAAATTTATTCAGTAAAATGGCAAATATACCTCAGTTTCCTGCATTTGATCCTGACTGTGACAGACAAACCTGTCACAGAGGTGGGTCAAATGGCTTAAAAGGTTTGAAAATTTGTTGATAGTTTCTGACATCAAAGTGCTGAAAGAAAGCGT
>WNGS01122080.1:0-15136 GCA_020271785.1 Procambarus virginalis
GGGTGGCCAAAAGGCGGGGAACAACATCTGCATTTGCTTGCTCCTGCTGCACACACCGTCCTCACCCCCCCAAGGGCCCCCGTTCCAGCCAGGCTCCTGCTGCACACACCGTCCTCACCCCCCCAGGGCCCCGTCAGTCAGGCTCCTGCTGCACACACCGTCTCCCCCCCCCAGGGCCCCGTCAAGCAGGCTCCTGTGCACCACACCCGTACCTACCAACCCCCCCACACAGCAAAAGCCAGGCCCCTGCACATTCACACACCGTCCTCACCCCCACAGGGCCCCGTCAGCCAGGACCTCCTGTGCACACACCGTTCTCACCCCCCCCCAGGGCCCCGTCGACCAGGCTGCCTGCTGCACACACCGTCCTCACACGGCCCCGTCCCAGGTATGCCCACACCGTACCCCTGCAGGGGCACCCACAGGCGCCGGCTCCTGCTGCACACACCGTCTCACCCCCCACGGGCCCGTCAGCCAGGCTCCTGCTGCACCACCGTCCTCCACCCCCCCCCCAGGGCCCCGTCAGCCAGGCTCCTGCTGCACACACCGTCCTACCCCAGGCCCCTCCCGGACGCCCAACGCACCCCAGGGCCCCGTCAGCCAGGCTCCTCTGCACACACCGTCCTCACCCCCCAAGGGCCCCGTCAGCCAGGCTCCTGCTGCACACACCGTCCCCGCAGAACTTCAAAAAGGCCTGTCAAGGGCTGGGTGGTGGCCTCTCGGCAACGCGAGTGGGCCCCGTCAGCCAGGCTCCTGCTGCACACACCCGTCCCTCACCCCCCCCCCAGGGCCCCGTCAGCCAGGCTCCTGCTGCACACGACCGTGCCTCACCCCCCCAGGGCCCCCCGTTCAGCCAGGCTCCTGCTGCACACACCGTCCTCACCCCCCGCCCAGGGCCCCGTCAGCCAGGAGCGCCGACTGCACACACTGTCATCACCCCCCAGGGCCCCGTCACCAAGGCTCTGCTGCTGCACACACGTCCTCACACCCCCCCACAGGGCCCTCTCAGCCAGGCTCCTGCTGCAACCACGGTCCATCACCCCCCCAGGGCCCCGGTCAAGCCAGGCTCCTGCTGACACCACCGTCCCACCCCCCCCAGGGCCCCGGTCAGCCAGGCTCCTGCTGCACACACCGTCCTCACCCCCCAGGGCCCGCCGTCAGCCAGGCTCCTGCTGCACCACACCGTTCCGCACCCCCCCCAGGGCCCCCGTCAGCGAGGCTCCTGCTGCACACACCGTCCTCACCCCCCCAGGGCCCCCGCAGGCCACGGCTCCTGCTGCACACACCGTCCTCACCCTCCCAGGGCCCCCGTCAGCCAGGCTCCTGCGCACACACCGTCCCACCCCCCAGGGCCCCGTCAGCCAGGCTCCGGCTGCACACACCGTCCTCACCCCCCCAGGGCCCCGTCAGCCTGGCTCCTTGCTGACACACCGGGTGTCAACACCCCGGCCCACGGTCTTTCCCTCAACCCTCACTGGTTCCACTCAATACCTAGATAACGTCAACTTTACGGTACATTAATTCTATAACAGATGCGTCGCATTTTTAACGGTTAGATTGAATCCGTAAAAAAACACGATGTATGAATCGAGGAGGACATGATATACAACGACACCTAAAGAACAGTCTTCCAAACTAGTCAACTCCGTGGAGATCTATAATCTATATAATTATAATTCTATAAGTAAATATAATATTGTACACACACACACACACACACACAACACACAACACCACGCACACGAATGAACAGGGACACACACTTCAGAAAGCGTGGAAGGAGAGGCCCAGAGGTAGAGGAGGATAATCCGGACAGTGTTGGCTAAGCGTGAGATGTGAGCACCTAAGTGGACCGGTCACGGCCCGCCGCTCGCCTAATACCGCCCACTTTTGACACAATCCTCCATATGTTAAAAATGCCTCGAGCACTTATACAAATATACGCTCTGTAAATATTACATTTCTGATACATAGAAGATCGATCTCTTAGGCGGGTTACTTGGGTTGATAGCGCGTACAGTTAGGCACTAACTAGTTAGGCGTTTCTAAATTTAATTTTTTTTTATTTAAATTTTGCCCCGAGGGGCGAGTTTATTGGGCAGCGCCACTCATCTTGTGAGTGGACACACCGCCATAGCAGCATGTACATCATTCCCCAATAGGAAGAAAACCCCTGGGTTGTTCATCCTGATCAAATGTACCCAGACACAGCTGGGACTTGCTTAACTGTCTCAAGTGAACAA
This sequence comes from Procambarus virginalis, assembly GCA_020271785.1. NCBI lineage: Eukaryota > Metazoa > Arthropoda > Malacostraca > Decapoda > Cambaridae > Procambarus > Procambarus virginalis. The sequence goes on from WNGS01122080.1 coordinate 2,244, forward strand.
CTCCTCAACAAGAAGATAACATCTATCACCCTAAAAGCTTACGTATCTGCGGGTGCAAAATGGTGGGAAATCCTTTAAAGAACAGTATCGAATATTTGACAAATAGTGTTTTCCCTAACTCAAACAATGTTGGTGTTTATTATTCTACACATCTGATTCTCTCAGGTGTTTACATCCACGTAGATAGTGGTCAAGAGCGGTGTCCATCACTCTCACCACAGATTCTACAACTTCGCTGATTCAACTGTTTGTTTCCTTCCATATCTCCAAGAATATTTGTATTCAAGACGGATTCTCGCTATTACTGATTCCTACTCACTCGTCCTCACTCCTCTGTGCCATAATGATTGGGATTGCCAGCTCAACATGTTGTACCATCGTACAGATTCACTGGTTTGTGCTTCTATCCTCCTTTCCTCAGTTAACTTGTCACGGTGATGTTGCCTGACAGGCTCCTGGTTTTATTTGACTGTTCCACCGATACACAGTTCTTACACTGCTACGCGCGGCGACATAACAAATATAGATATCTATATTATTATATAATATATATATATATATATAATACTATATATATATATATAGATTATATATATATATATATATGTCGCTACCTAGTAGCCAGAATGCACTTCTCAGCCTACTATGCAAGGCCCTGACAGGATAGATAAGGACATATTTAATACGGGTGGGACCACGGCGATTAAGGGGACACAGGTGGAAGTTGAGTGCCCAAATGAGCACAGAGACAATAAGCAATATACTTTTTCAGTGTCAGAGTAGTTAGTAAATGGAATGCTTAGGCAGTGATGTGGGTGGAGATGCTGACTCCATACACAGTTTCAAATGTAGATATGATAGAGCCCAGTAGGCTCAGGAACCCTGTACACCAGTTAATTGACGGTTGAGAGGCGGGACCAAAGAGCCGAAGCTCACAACCTGGGCAAAGACAATTAGGGGAGTTGACATGCACCCACCTTGCTTGCAGGGAGGGTGCGATCTCCCTGCAATTGATCTCCCTAAACCATTAATTCATGTCATCCCCACCCGTCTTATGATCAGCTCTCCCAGCCCTCCCCCCTCCTAACATTGATCGCTCCCCCCCCCCTCTCCCATAATATACCACTCCTCTCATACTTGTTCACATCACCATGAAACCTCATATTTCTCACTTAGTTGCGCTTTCCCTTCTCACTTGTTCTTCATTTCCTCTCTTTAACTATAGTTCCCCCTCGCCCGGAATCAATCTATAGCTACCCAACTACCTCGCCTCTCTCTGCTCTCTCTCTCTCTCTCTCTCTCTCTCTCTCTCTCTCTCTCTCTCTCTCTCTCCTCACTCACTCACTCCATCTCTCCACTCACTCTCTCATGCAACTCATCTCTCACATCTCTCTCTCACTCACTCTCTCACCTCTCACTGGCCTGGCTCACTCTCTCTCTGGCTCACTCACTCTCTCTCTGGCTCACTCACTCTATCTCTGGCTCACTCACTCCTCTCTCTGGCTCACTTCACTCTCTCTCTGTGCCCTCACTCTCCTGGCTACTCCTCTCCATGGCGTCACTCCACTCTCTCTCTGGCTCACATCACTCTCTCTCTGGCTCACTCACTTCTCACTCTGGCTCACTCACTCACTCTGGCTCACTCACTCCCTGGCTCACTCACTCACTCACTCACTCTTGCCCGCTCTCTTGCTCCCTCTCTTCTGGGTGGCCACGGGGACACCCAGGTAGGAGGTGTGCCACGGGGACACCCAGGGTAGGGGGTGTGGCCACGGGGGCACCCCAGGGTAGGAGGTGGTGGCCACGGGGACCCACGCAGGGTAGGAGGGGTGGCCACGGGACACCAGGGTAGGAGGGGTGGCCACGTGCCGGGGGAGGGTGAGGGGGCACACCCAGGGTAGGAGGTGTGGCACGGGGACCCGCAGGGTAGGAGGGGTGGCCACGGGGACACCCAGGGTAGGAGGGTAGCCACGGGGACACCCAGGGTAGGAGGGTGGCCACGGGGACAACCCAGGGTAGGAGGGGTGGCCCACGGGGACACCCAGGAGTGGAGGTGTGGCCACGGGGACACCCAGGTAGGAGGTGTGGCCACGGGGGACACCTAGGTTGGGCCACGGGAACCCGGGTAGGAGGGGTGGACCACGGGGACACCCAGGGTAGGTGGGTGCCACGGGGACACCAGGGTAGGAGGGGTGGCCACGGGGACACCCGGAGAGGGTGCCAGGGGACAGGGCTGAGGTGCACGGGGACACCGAGATGGCACCGGGGTGGGGTACGACACCAGGGTAGGAGGGGTGGCCACTGATACCGGAGAGGGTGGCACGGTACCCAGGGTAGAGGGGCACGCTCCAGGGAGGAGGGGTGGCCACGGGGACACCCAGGGTAGGAGGGGTGGCCACGGGGACACCCAGGGGTAGGAGGGTGGCCACGGGGAGCACCCAGGGTAGGAGGGGGTGGCGGGGAACCAGGGTGTGGTGTGGCCCGGACACCCCAGGGTAGGAGGTGGTGGCCACGGGGAACCCAGGGTAGGAGGGGTGTCCACGGGGGCACCCAGGGTAGGAGGGGTGGCCACGAGGGCACCCAGGGTAGGAGGGGTGGCCACGGGGACACCCAGGGTAGGAGGGGTGGCCACGGGGACACCCAGGGTAGGAGGGTGGCCACGGGGACACCCAGGGTAGGAGGGGTGGCCACGGGGACACCCAGGGTAGGTGGTGTGGCCACGGGGACACCCAGGGTAGGAGGTGTGGCCACGGGGCACCCAGGGTAGGAGAGTGGTGGCACGGTGGGCACTAGGCAGGTGGGTACACTTCCCTCACATAGTGTTCCACCGAGGTGTTCCACTCCTCCCACCATCCACATCCCTTCACCAGCCTTAAATGTCAAGTGATGAGCCAAGAAGGAGGAGTTTTAGCGTGTGTATACACTGCTTCTGGTCAGTGGGAGGGGGGGAGGGGGCGTGGGGAGGGAGGGAGGGAGGGCAGTGTGACTAAACAAGTGAGGGACGGAGTGTGACAGGTAGACAGACGTAGTGTGAGGACCGTCTTCCCGGAGAGGAGCACGGGCGGCACTCACAGCGGGAGGAAGGACGTGGGAGGTGAGTGAACGGTGGAGCGGTGAGCCGCGGGGTGAGGCAGGGCACATAGCGCCCTCATTACACCTTCCTCATCTCTCTCTCACTCCTATGGAGCCGGTCGGCCGAGCGGACCGCACACTGGACTTGTGATCCTGTGTCCCGGGTTCGATCCCGGCCCCGGCGAGAAACAATGGGCAGAGTTTCTTTCACCCTATGCCCCGTTACCTACCAGTAAAATAGGTACCTGGGTGAACAAATCCACAAGGGCCGTGACGAGGATTCGAACCTGCGTCCGGGAGCATCCCAGACACTGCTTAATCGACTGAGCTACGACAGGGTAAAAGGGTTGAAAGGGTTGTAAGTTCAGTAGAACTTCGGTATCAACCGTTTTACCCTGTCGTAGCTCAGTCGATTAGGCAGTGTCGGGATGCTCCCGGACGCAGGTTCGAATCCTCGTCACGGCCCTTGTGGATTTGTTCATTTGATGCATCACGTTTAGTGTGATCTGTGTGTGTAGGTACCTGGGTGTTAGTCAGCTGTCACGGGCTGCTTCCGGGGGTGGAGGCCTGGTCGAGGACCGGGCCGCGGGACACTAATGCCCCGAAATCATCTCAAGATCTCAAGATAACCTATATACACAACACTCAAGTTATCTGTAACATGTAATAGTCCCTAAGTGAGCAATGACTCAAGGGATCCTTCAAGGAAGCTGTGGTGGCTGGCACCCACACGACTTTTTTATTGTTCTTTTTGTTTTCTGTTTTATATCGTTTTCTTCCACAGACCAGGCCCACACATTAACAATGCTAACCAGCATATATACATTTTCTCATGTCCTCCATGGACAGTGTGAGAGATCTGTTAAACATATAGTTCAGGGGTTATTGAACAATCAACCACAGAAGGTGAGTGTAGTGCTTTTAAAATGCTAAACTAACCTACAGACATAAATACATAGATACACAGAGTTACGTCTGTCCTACATAAAGTGGTCGATGTGTCTTTTACATAGTGTCGTTAATGTGCATTTACAAAGGTGAAATGTCATTCTGATCAGCTTCCACATATACTTTATACAACATACATATACATATGCACACACACACACATATATACATACATATATATACACACATACATTTGTCTCTTTTACTGACAGGGTGAGATAGCTGATAGAGAAACTAGTGTGCAATTAAGCACTTAACCACTGAAGTTGATTATGGCGCCTTTACAAGCTCAGGTTATATAGTTACATCACAAACATTGTATAGTTGATACATTACATGGTGGGGTGCCTCACAGTCCTCCAGCCGTGGGCAACACTCACAGTACAACACACAAGCGTCTCGCTCACACACTGACAGGTACTGTATGCCAGTTTAGCATGTGCTTCAGTCACGAGAGCCTGCTGGCAACTAGTGCATGACAGCCTACGTCAGTCATGACACACGATGACCGCTGCTGACTGCTGACCCCAGCACAGCTACGGGTCAATACCAACAGACCAGACACCAGGGGCCAGATTCACGCAAGCACTTACGAACGTGTACATCTTTCCTCAATCTTTGACGGCTTTGGTTACATTTATTAAACAGTTTACAAGCATGAAAACTTGCCAATCAACTGTTGTTTTTGTTATAAACAGGCTCCTGGTGCTTCGGAGCTCATTGACTGTTTAATAATTAGAAACAAAGCTACCAAAGATTGAGAAAAGAAGTACAGGTCCGTAAGTGCTTGCGTAAGTGCTTGCGTGAATCTGGCCCCAGGAAACTGTCCAGACAACACCACCACCAACACCGCCGCTCTCTCTAACTCCCTCCAATAACTTTATCTCTATTAAATACAATACGAGCTCGGAAGCACTACGAGGTTCTCTTAACACTACTAACCTCGAGTTGTAAAGATTCCAATCTCGTAAACTGCTTAATAAATATAAACTAAGCCGCTACGGTCTAGGAAAGATGTACAGGTTTCGTGAGTGGACAGACAAGAGCATGACCAGTCCTGGCCTTGAGCACATCAAGGCTTTTGAACCACCGCCTCCTCTCCACTTGCCATTCCGTAAAAACTCCAACCTTCTAACAAAACCAGAAACGGACCAACCAAGCCGTCCGTGGCATAGAAAACGTAGATATTTGCCAGCCATTCCTTATAGGGTCTTGGTTAAGAGGATGGGTTGAACCCGTCCGAATGACCTCATTTGCCGAACCTGTCGTCCCACATTAACGCACCACAATGTTATTAACGTTATCGACCGCAACGTCAAATGCCGACGTTTTAAGTCAAAATTGACGCAGCGTTATATTGATGCTTCCTCGGGCATCTGACGCCTCGCTTAGTTGGGCGAATCGTCAAGGTTCGAACGCTTTTTACTAGACATACGACCCCACCATCTGTGTAACAACCCCCCCCCCACCATCTGTGTAACACACCCCCCCCCACCATCTGTGCAACACCCCCCACCATCTGTGTAACACCACCCCCACCACCATCTGTGTAACACCCCCCCCACCATCTGTGTAACCCCCCCCACCATCTGTGTAACACCCCCCCCACCATCTGTGTAACAACCCCCCCACCATCTGTGTAACACCCCCCCCACCATCTGTGCAACACCACCCCCACCATCTGTGTAACACCCCCCCACCACCATCTGTGTAACACCCCCCCCACCATCTGTGTAACCCCCCCCACCATCTGTGTAACAACCCCCCCACCATCTGTGTAACACCCCCCCCACCATCTGTGTAACACCCCCCACCATCTGTGTAACACCCCCCCACCATCTGTGTAACACCCCCCCCCCCACCATCTGTGCAACACCACCCCCACCATCTGTGTAACACCCCCCCACCATCTGTGTAACACCCCCCCCACCATCTGTGCAACAACACCCCCCCCCCCCACCATCTGTGCAACACACCATACCTGGTTAAACACAAGACAAAGTTAGAGAAGATTTGAGAAAGAAAAATAGAAACAATTGAACTCAAGCTACAAGAATCATACAAAACCCAGGAGAGGCAAAGAGAGCAAAATGCCATCAGTGAAATACAGAAATCCGAAATATTTGTTCTCCTATGCAAAATCAAGATTAAAAACCACATCTAGTATCGTTCCCCTGCGAAAGGCAGATGGAACTTTCACCGATGACAACAAAGACATAAGCGAAATACTGAGGAATCAGTACTACTCTGTTTTCAGCGAGCCACTAAACACACTGAAGATTGATAACACAAATGAATTTTTCATGGATAAGATACTAACATCAAATCATATATCAGACGTCACCCTATCCCCACTGGATTTTGAAGAAGCCATAGACAAAATGCCTATGCAATCTGCACCAGGCCCTGATTCTTAGAACTCTATATTCACCAAGAACTGTAACAAAAAAAAAAAAGATACTGCAGGCCCTTCACATTCTTTGGAGACAAAGCCTAGATACTGGCATTATCCCTGACATGTTAAAAAAAAAAGCAGAGATAGCGCCACTCCATAAAGGAGGAAATAAGGCAGAGGTAAAAAATTACAGACCGATAGCACTAACATCGCACATCATAAAAATCTTCGAGAAAGTGCTAAGAAGTAAGATCACAAAATACATGGAATCACAGTATCTCCATAACCCCGGACAACATGGTTTCAGAACAGGGCGCTCTTGCCTGTCGCAGTTGCTGGACCACTATGATATGGCATTAGATGCTATGGAAGACAAACAAACACTGATGTAATTTACACAGATTTCACAAAAGCTTTTAACAAATGTGACCATGGTGTTATTGCACACAATATGCGTTCAAAGGGAATTACCGGAAAAATAGGCAGATGGATCTACAATTTCCTGACTAACAGAACCCAATGTGTAATAATCAACAAAATAAAATCCGGACCATCAACCGTGAAGAGCTCAGTCCCCCAGGGTACTGTGCTTGCTCCAGTACTTTTTCTCATCCTCATATCGGACATAGACAAGAACACAACCTATAGTACTGTATCATCCTTTGGAAATGATACTAGGATTTTTATGTGAGTAGACCACAGAGGACACGGCAAACCTCCAACTAGATGTAACTCAGGTCTTTCAATGGGCTACAAAATATAGTATGGTATTTAATGTAGATAAGTTCCAGCTCATGCGCTACGGAAAAAGTTAAAATACAAAAGCAGAAACCACGTACAAAACGCAGACAAATCATAACATAGAACGAAAAAGCAATGTAAAGGATCTGGGTGTACTCATGTCGGAAGACCTTACCTTTAAAGAACACAATAAAGTAGCCGTCACAATTGCAAAAAAAAAAATGACAGGTTGGATAACAAGAACTTTTCACACTAGAGATGCTATACCGATAATGATATTTTTCAAAACGCTTGTGCTCTCTAGAGTGGAGTACTGCTGCACAATGACAGCCCCTTTCAAAGCTGGAGAAATTGCTGACCTGGAGAGCGTGCAGAGATCCTTTACTGCTAGAATCCACACAGTAAAACATCTAAACTACTGAGACCGACTAAAGTGCCTAAATCTGTACTCCCTTGAGTGCAGGCGGGAGAGATACATAATAATTTACACGTGGACAATAGTAGAGGGACTGGTCCCAAACCTGCACACAGAAATAACACCACATGAGACCAGGAGGCATGGCAGGATGTGCAGAATACCCCCGTTGAAGAGCAGAGGTGCAACAGGTACTCTGAGAGAGAACTATCAACATCAGAGGCCCGAGACTGTTCAACACGCTTCCACTACACATAAGGGGCATAACTGGCCGACCCCTCACAGTGTTCAAGAGAGAACTTGATAAACACCTCCAAAGGATACCTGATCAACCAGACTGTGACTCATACGTCAGGCTGTGAGGCTGCAGCCAGATCAAACAGCCTGGTTGACCAGTCCAGCAATCAGTAGGCTTAGTCAACGACTGGGCCGCGGGGACGCTAAGCCCCGAAAACACCTCAAGGTAGGAGTCAGTAGTTAACAAATGGAATGCATTAGGCAGTGATGTGGTGGAGGCAGAATCCATAAACAGCTGATGGAGCCCAGTAGGCTCAAGAAACTGTACACCAGTTGAATGACAGTTAAGAGGCGGGACCAAAGAGCCAGAGCTCAACCCCCGCAAGCACAACAAGGTGAGTACACCACCCACCACCAATAACAATTCTCGGGAAGGTGTTCATCGATTTTTACCGGAAGGAGACCGACACCAGGGGTCACAGAGGCACCAGGGCCACGGAGGCACCAGGGGTCACGGAGGCACCAGGGGTCACGGAGGCACCAAGGGGTCACGGAGGCACCAGGGGTCACGGAGGCACCAGGGTCACGGAGACACCAGGGGTCACGGAGACACCAGGGGTCACGGAGACACCAGGGGTCACGGAGACACCAGGGGTCACGGAGACACCAGGGGTCACGGAGGCACCAGGGGTCACGGAGACACCAGGGGTCACGGAGGCACCAGGGGTCACGGAGACACCAGGGGTCACGGAGACACCAGGGGTCACGGAGGCACCAGGGGTCACGGAGACACCAGGGGTCACGGAGGCACCAGGGGTCACGGAGGCACCAGGGGTCACGGAGACACCAGGGGTCACGGAGGCACCAGGGGTCACGGAGGCACCAGGGGTCACGGAGACACCAGGGGTCACGGAGGCACCAGGGGTCACGGAGGCACCAGGGGTCACGGAGGCACCAGGGGTCACGGAGACACCAGGGGTCACGGAGGCACCAGGGGTCACGGAGGCACCAGGGGTCACGGAGGCACCAGGGGTCACGGAGGCACCAGGGGCCACGGAGGCACCACGGGCCACGGAGGCGCCACGGAGGCACCAGGGGCCACGGAGGCACCACGGGCCACGGAGGCACCAGGGGCCACGGAGGCACCAGGGGTCACGGAGGCACCAGGGGCCACGGAGGCACCACGGGCCACGGAGGCGCCACGGAGGCACCAGGGGCCACGGAGGCACCACGGGCCACGGAGGCACCAGGGGTCACGGAGGCACCAGGGGCCACGGAGACACCAGGGGTCACGGAGGCACCACGGGTCACGGAGGCACCAGGGGTCACGGAGGCACCAGGGGCCACGGAGACACCAGGGGTCACGGAGGCACCAGGGGTCACGGAGGCACCAGGGGTCACGGAGGCACCAGGGGCCACGGAGGCACCACGGGCCACGGAGGCGCCACGGAGGCACCAGGGGCCACGGAGGCACCACGGGCCACGGAGGCACCAGGGGCCACGGAGGCACCAGGGGCCACGGAGGCACCAGGGGCCACGGAGGCACCAGGGGCCACGTAGGCACCACGGGCCACGGAGGCACCAGGGGTCACGGAGGCACCAGGGGCCACGGAGGCACCAGGGGCCACGGAGGCACCAGGGGCCACGGAGGCACCAGGGGCCACGGAGGCACCACGGGCCACGGAGGCACCAGGGGTCACGGAGGCACCAGGGGCCACGGAGGCACCACGGGCCACGGAGGCACCACGGGCCACGGAGGCACCACGGGCCACGGAGGCACCAGGGGTCACGGAGGCACCACGGGCCACGGAGGCACCACGGGCCACGGAGGCACCACGGGCCACGGAGGCACCACGGGCCACGGAGGCACCACGGGCCACGGAGGCACCACGGGCCACGGAGGCACCACGGGCCACGGAGGCACCAGGGGTCACGGAGGCACCAGGGGCCACGGAGGCACCACGGGCCACGGAGGCACCAGGGGTCACGGAGGCACCAGGGGCCACGGAGGCACCACGGGCCACGGAGGCACCACGGGCCACGGAGGCACCAGGGGCCACGGAGGCACCAGGGGCCACGGAGGCACCAGGGGCCACGGAGGCACCACGGGCCACGGAGGCACCACATAACGACAACGTTCACCTCAGTGCCAAGGTACACAGAGCCACACAACGCTACACACCACCATACAACCAATAATAATGTCGTCAAATAAATAGTTTTAGTGTGAGGGTTCAGATGACGGAGGATAAGAGGTCTTAACTTACAGCACCACCAGGACCAGCAGCGGTCTTAGTCAAACATGCTATAGAATGTCAACAATAAATGCTCTCGCACAATATTTTACATCATTTGATACTTTAGACCAAATGTTTGTTTCTATTACTTGTTATGCTTTGGCTTTCCTTTCCTGCTTCAGGTTCCTCGTTTTGGTTTCTGTTTAGGCCTCTCGTCAGGCGTAACTGCTAAAACTATTTTATATATTGACCAGACCACACACTAGAAGGTGAAGGGACGACGACGTTTCTGTCCGTCCTGGACTATTCTCAAGTCGACTGACTTGAGAATGGTCCAGGACGCACCGAAACGTCGTCGTCGCTTCACCTTCTAGTGTGTGGTCTGGTCAACATACTTTAGCCACGTTATTGTGACTCATCGCCTGCCTATTTTATATATATTAATTTCACTGAATATGAATTCACTGAGTATTCCGTGTTGCTTATTCTATTGTTGAGGGGTTCTATCCCTCTGTCTAGTGCTCTTGTACCTTGGTTTAATTGTAAGAGCATTTCTCAGTGTCATATTTGTTCAAAGTTGTCCAGAAGAACATAAACTTACTGTATAATGTACACTCATTAGAATTTACACAACGTTTCGAACCTACAAAGATGGTGTCGGGTACACACAAAATTACGTCCCGGGAATGAGGACAACAATAAGGAGTAGAGGGACACTAAGGTGATGAGACAGTAAACTAAGCACACGTAGTTAAGTCAAGTGATAGGGTTTTATTTTATTATTATTATCTTTATTGACACAAATTGATTACAATTTGCTTAATCTGAGTAATTCAATTAAATCTTATTAAAGTGAGGATAATGCTGGTATTCACTGTCACGCAGGACAGAGGGTCATACACAAGACAATAGGTCTAAACTGTAAGCTGAAGCACATATATATCATGGTTACAAACAATGTTTTAATGTATGGATATGTAAAATCAACTTTCTATTGTGCACTGCCACACAAGGGCAGGGATGGGTTCATAAGTGAAGCAGCTTAGAAGTAATATAAACACAAATTGTTCTTCATTCTTTAAAATGGAGAAGCAAATTTTGGGTAAATTGTTAGGATGTCGTCCAGAACACCTGAGTCAATGAAACAGTTACACAGTTGGTGGTACAAGAGGCCAGGAGGTGTAAAGTCTTTAACGGTTTCACATTTAACAATATAATGTTCTATTGAATGCATTAAATGTTTATCACAGAGATTACAATCTGAGTATTCTGGTAGTGGCTCAGCCTCACTAACCTACCAGATGTGTCTATAGCCAAGGCGAATTACCGCAATGACTACATCACATTGCCTGGTCCGGTTACTGTGCTGACAATACAAATACCTTTTATTACAAAACTTGTCATAACTTTTAATACTGCAGCTTTTAGGTCTCTGGGCATTTCTTAGTTCTTCTAAATCTGAAGTAATTTCTTTAATTTGTATGTTTCTAATAATTGTATTAGATGGTCCAAAGTCATAATCAAGGTTTTCTTTCCTGCAAGCCTCATTGGCCAGTCGATCTACAAAGTCATGTTGTCCAACTCCAACATGGGATGGGATCCACACAAATGTTTATACAAGAGTTATTATCATTGGCAAATTTAATATTACAAGCTACTTCAGACGTAAGTTGTGATGGGTTATTTAAGGACCGCAGAGCTTTTGTTATTTTTATTATTATTATTTTCTACCACAGATGTGGCCACACATTTACAATGCTAACCAGAATATATACAGAGTGATATACCGCAGAGTAATAGAGTAGTGACAATTGAGGTGACCGTAGTGGCCAGTTACGTCATCACAGGCTTGTTCGCACTCCGGTCTTGCTCTCTCACTGTCATGGCGGGCACAGTCAATAATTCTGTGTGTTTATGTTGCGTTGTTCTACTTTTGCGTGCAATGCTTCAAGAAAGTCTTATCTCCTTACATCTTGGGGTTTATCAAATAATATAAGTGTTTTGATTCATACATCTCTCTCCTTGGGTTAATGTCTTGGGCTTGTGTCGTGTGATTTTTAAGGGCAACTCATTGAAGATGACAGATGGCGCTTCGTCAGCCTGGTCGACGTCATACCTGTGGACTTTGATTGATGGTTACAGCCATGATGGGGGCAGGTGTACAGCCATGATGGGGCCAGGTGTACAGCCATGATGGGGCAGGTGTACAGCCATGATGGAGGGCAGGTGTACAGTCATGATGGAGGGCAGGTGTACAGCCATGATGGAGGGCAGGTGTACAGCCATGATGGAGGGCAGGTGTACAGCCATGATGGGGCCAGGTGTACAGCCATGATGGGGGCAGGTGTACAGCCATGATGGAGGGCAGGTGTACAGCCATGATGGGGCAGGTGTACAGCCATGATGGGGGCAGGTGTACAGCCATGATGGGGGCAGGTGTACAAGCATGATGGGGGCAGGTGTACAGCCATGATGGGGGGCAGGTGTACAGCCATGATGGGGGCAGGTGTACAGCCATGATGGGGGCAGGTGTACAGCCATGATGGGGGCAGGTGTACAGCCATGATGGGGGCAGGTGTACAGCCATGATGGGGGCAGGTGTACAGCCATGATGGGGGCAGGTGTACAGCCATGATGGGGGCAGGTGTACAGCCATGATGGGGGCAGGTGTACAGCCATGATGGAGGGCAGGTGTACAGCCATGATGGGGGCAGGTGTACAGCCATGATGGGGCAGGTGTACAGCCATGATGGGGGCAGGTGTACAGCCATGATGGAGGGCAGGTGTACAGCCATGATGGGGCCAGGTGTACAGCCATGATGGGGCCAGGTGTACAGCCATGATGGGG
>WNGS01122082.1:0-10215 GCA_020271785.1 Procambarus virginalis
CGCTGGAAGGGCAGCAGGTCGCCTTCGCCGGCGGCGGCCAGCGCCTCTTCCACGCGGTGGTTGCGCGGATGACGATCGGGTTCACGAGCCGCATCGCCGCGGCGCGGGCGGCACCGTCGCCGCCCTCGGCCGCGCACCGGTGTGCCAGCGGTCGAGCCAGGGGTTCGCAGGGCTGCCGGGTCGTGAACAGTCGCCAGCGCGCTTGCGGCTGGGCCGCCCAGCCGCATCGGCCAGCCGGCGCCAGGCGAGCGTGAAGTCCACCTGCTGCTGCTCCAGCAGCACCAGGAAGGCCGCGGCCAGCTCGGCGTTCGCCCTCCATCGCGGTGGCCAGGCCGAGCTTGGCGCGCTGGCCTGCAGCAGCTGCGCCTCGTACCAGGCAGGGAAGGCGTCGACACAACTCGGTGGCGCGGGCAATGGCGGCGTCATCGTCGTCGCTCAGCAGCGGCAGCAGCGTCTCGGCCAGGCGGGCGATGTTCCAGCGCGCGATCAGCGGCTGGTTGCGTAGGCGTTAGCGCGCGCCGTGGTCGATGGAGCTGAACACCGCGCTCGCGCTCGTAGCCTCCATGAAGGCGCAGGGGCCCGTAGTCGATGGTCAGGCCCAGGATGGACATGTTGTCGGTGTTCATCACGCCGTGGCAAAAGCCCACGTTCATCCACTGCGCGATCAGCGCCGCCTGGCGCTGCGCCATGGCCTGCAGCAGGCCGTACCAGCGGTCGGGGGTCGCCGGCCAGCGCCGGGTCCATGCCGGGCGATGGCGTACTCGGCACAGCTGGCGCACGCGCTCGGGCTCGCCGCGGCGCGGCGAAGTACTGGGAAGGTGCCCACCCGCAGGTGGCTGGCCGCCACGCGCGTGAGCAGTGCGCGGGCAGCACCTGCTCGCGCATCACCGGCTCGGCCGGTGGCCACCACCGCCAGCGCGCGCGTGGTGGGGATGCCCAAGGCGTGCATGGCCTCGCCGATCAGCACCTCACGCAGCATCGGGCCCAACGCGCCGCCTTGCCGTCAGCCCCACCGCGAGAACGGCGTGCGGCCCGAGCCCTTGAAGGGCGATGTCGCGCGGCGGCCTGGCGGTCGAGCACCTCGCCCAGCAGCAGCGCGCGGCCGTCGCCCAGCTGCTGGCGAGAAGCGGCCGAACTGGTGGCCCGCATATGGCCTGGGCGATGGGCGGTGGCGCCTTCGGGCAGCTGGTTGCCGCTGAACACGGCCGCCAGGTCCAGGCCTTGCAGCCGCAGGCCCAGCTCGTCGGCCAGCGGCTGGTTCAGGTACAGCAGCTGCGGGTCGGGCGCGCGGGGGCGGCTGCCAGGGCACGTAGAAGCCGTCGAGCTGGCGCGCGTAGCTGTTGTCGAAGGCAATGGCGGTGGCGGTGCTCATGCAGGTCCTGCGGGCGGCGGCGGGGGCTGCATTGTCCGGCGCCCCTGCCGGCTCTGCCATCATCGGCCCACACCCACGTCGCGTGCAAGGAGACCCCCGTTGAGCGTTCGCTGTCACCGTGTTGTCACCCGCCCTGGCTCTGGCAGGCAGTGCGGCCGCCTGGGCTGCGGCGGAGAACCCCGGGGCCATCGACTGGCAGCGGTGGGCCGCGTTCGACATCGCCCGCACCGAGACCACCATCGCGCAGTTCGCCCGCTTCGTGGCCGCCACCCGCCACGTGACGCAGGCCGAGCGCCAGGGCGGCGGCGAGGTGTACGAGGCCGGCCTGGGTGCGCAAGCCCGGCTGGACCTGGCGCACGCCCTTCCGGGCCCGCGCACGCCCGACCCGCGCGAGCCCGCGGTGCACGTCGAGCTTCGACGACGCGCAGGCCTTCTGCGCTGGGCCGGCGGCCGGCTGCCCACCGACGCCGAATGGGTGAGCTGGGCCGCCTACACCGAGCAGCGCGACGCGCCGCCGGCACCGTTCGAGAAGGCCGCCGCTACGCCTATCCCACCGGCGACCGCCGAGGGCGCGCAATGCCTGGGTGACTGCGGCCCCGGCCGCGGCCACCCGCGCGGTGCGCCACGGGTGCGCCTGTGGCGCGGCGACGGCCCGGCCCGTGCCGGCGACACGCCGGCCGGCGTGAACGGCCTGCACGACCTGGGCGGCAACGCCTGGGAGTGGGTGGACGAGCCGCCCGGGCGCCACCGCGTGGACACCGAGCGCCGCACGCGCGGCGGCTCGTGGTGGTACGGCGGCGCGCGCAGATGCAGCCAGCCACCTGCAGGGCAAGCCGGCCGGCACGGCGGTGGTGTACATCGGCTTCCGTTGCGCCCGCGATGCCGTTAGCCATCGGCTATCTTCCTCCTTCGACAGACCTGATGCCCACGACTCCACCCTGACCCTGAAGCACGCGTCGCCGTGATCACCGGCGCCGGCAGCGGCATCGGGGCCGCGGCTCGCGCTGCAGCTGGCTGCACGGGGCTGCCACCTGGCGCTGTCCGACATGCCAGCCCGCGGGCCTTGACGCCACCGCCGCCGCGGCCCGCGGCCATGGCGTCAACCGGTCAGCACGCTGGTGCTGGACGTGGCGCAGCCCGACGCCGGCGAGCAGTTGCTGGCCGCCGTGAAGGCCGCCACGGCCGCGCCACGGTGCTGGTGAACAACGCCGGCGTGGCCGTGGGCGGCACCTTCGATCAGGTGAGCGCGGCCGACTTCGACTGGCTGATGGGCATCAACTTCCACGCCGTGGTGCGCTGACGCGCGCCTTCCTGCCGCTGCTGCAGGCGCAGCCCGGCGGCGCAGATCGTCAACGTGTCCAGCCTGTTCGGCCTGATCGCACCGCCCGGGCAGACGGCCTACTGCGCCGCCAAGTTCGCGGTGCGCGGCTTTTCCGAGTCGCTGCGGCACGAGCTGGAGATGGCCGACTCGCCCGTGCGGTTGACCGTGGTGCACCCCGGCGGCGTGCGCACCAACATCGGCGAGGCCTCGCGCAAGCCGGCGGGCATCACCGAGGCGCAGATCGCCGAGCAACGCCAGCAGTGGCAGCGCCTGCTGGTGTTGCCGCCTGAAGCGGCCGCGGCGCGCATGCTGCAGGCCATCGAGCGGCGCGAGCCGCGCGTGCTGGTGGGCAACGATGCGAAGCAGGCCGCGCTGATGCAGCGGCTGTTCCCGGTGCGCTACTGGTCGCTGATGGCAAGGGCTCTCGCGCGGCGGGCGAGCGTCCAACCATGACGGCCAGCCTGCAAGCCCGCGTCGCGGCCTTCGTCGTTCGCCGCCGCGTCAAGCCGCGCCTGGGCGACATGACCAACATGGCCCGCATCCGGCAGGTGTTCGACCAGCCGTTGCCCGCCCCCCGCGGGGTGCGCTACACGCCTGCCACCGTGGGCGGCGTAGCGGGCGAGTGGGTGCAGGCCGAGGCCGCGGGCCCGCCCGGCCCGCACGCCACCACGCTGCTGTACCTGCATGGCGGCGCCTTCGTGGGCTGCTCGGCGCGCACCCACCGGCCCATCACCGCCGGCTTTGCGCTGCGCGGTCTGCGGGTGTTCGTGCCCGACTACCGGCTGGCCCCGGAGCACCCGTTCCCGGCCGGTGCCGTGGACGTGCATGCCGTGTACCGCGCCTTGCGGGCGGAGCGGCCGCACAGCCGCCTGGTGGTGGGCGGCGACAGCGCGGGCGGCAATCTGGCCCTGGGCCTGATGCTGGCGCTGCGCGACGCCGGCGAGCCGCTGCCGCAGGCCGCGGCCCTGTTCTCCCCCGCCACCGATCTGACCGGCCAGAGCCCGTCGCTGACGCTCAACGCCGAGCGCGACGCCATGTTCCATGGCCCGTCGCTGGCCAACCTGTCGCAGCCCTACCTGCGCGGCGCTGACCCGGCGCAGCCGCTGGCTTCGCCGCTGCTGGGCAGCCTGCACGGCCTGCCACCACTGCTGGTGCACGTGGGTGAATCCGAGGCGCTGCGCGACGACTCCCTGCGCCTGGCGCAGCGGGCGCGTGAAGCCGGCGTCGCGGTGCAGTTGCAGGTGTTCCCGGTGGTGCCGCACGTCTGGCAGTTGATCCACCAGCTGCCCGAAGCACGGCGCTCGATGGATGCGGCCGCGCGTTTCCTGCTCGAGGTGCAGCCGCACACCGGGCCCGAGACCTTCGACGTGGTGATCGTCGGCGCCGGGCTGTCGGGCATCGGCGCGGCGGTGCACCTGCAGCGCAGCCTGCCGGGCAAGACCTTCACGCTGCTGGAGGCGCGCGGCGCGCTGGGCGGCACCTGGGACCTGTTCCGCTACCCCGGCGTGCGCTCGGACTCCGACATGTACACGCTGGGCTACGAGTTCAGCCCTGGCAGGACGCCAAGGCCATCGCCGACGGCCCGTCCATCCTGCAATACGTGAAGGACACCGCCGCCGAGCACGGCATCACGCCGCACATCCGCACGGGGCACCGCGTGACCGCGGCCGACTGGTCGTCGGCCGATGCCTGCTGGCTGCTCACCATCGACCGCGGCCCGCAGCAGCCGCCCCTGGCGATGCGCGCGCGCTTCCTGCTGTTCTGTGCCGGCTACTACAGCTACGCGCAAGGCTGGCGGCCGCCGTTCCCCGGTGAAGAGCGCTTCAAGGGCCGGCTGGTGCACCCGCAGTTCTGGCCCGAGGCACTGGACTACAGCGGCCAACGCGTGGTTGTGATCGGCAGCGGTGCCACCGCGGTGACGCTGGTGCCCGAGATGGCCAAGACCGCCGCGCACGTGACCATGCTGCAACGTTCGCCCACCTACGTGGTGGCACGCCCGGCGCGCGACGCCATCGCCGAGACGCTGAAGCGCTGGCTGCCGGCGCGCGCCGCGTACGCCCTGGTGCGAGCGAAGAACGTGCTGGTGGCATGTACTTCTATGCGCTGGCGCGCCGCTACCCCGACAAGGCGCAGGCCCGCCTGGTGGGTCTGGTGCAGCAGGCACTGGGGCCGACGTTCGACGTGACCCGGCACTTCACGCCACACTACAAGCCCTGGGACCAGCGCGTGTGCCTGGTACCCGACGGTGACCTGTTCGACACGCTGCGCCAGGGACGCGCCTCGGTGGTCACCGACACCATCGACACCTTCACCGAAACCGGCATCCGGTTGCAGTCGGGGCAGGAGCTGCCGGCCGACCTGGTGGTCACTGCCACCGGGCTGCAGCTCAACGTGCTGGGTGACGTGAAGGTCAGCCTGGACGGCCGGCCGGCCGACCCCTCGCAGGGGCTGGTCTACAAGGGCCTGATGCAGAGCGGGCTGCCCAACCTGGCCAACACGCTGGGCTACACCAATGCCAGCTGGACGCTGAAGGCCGACCTCACGGCGCGCTACGTGTGCCGGCTGCTGCGGCACATGGACCGGCATGGCCATACCGTCTGCATGCCGCGCAGCAACCCGGCGGTGAAGCCCGAGCCATCCTCAGCTTTACCTCGGGTTACGTGCAGCGCGCCCAAGTCGGCGGTCTTGAATTGGGCGTTCTGCTCCAGGCTTTCTCTTGCCACGGCCAGGCGGATCTGTTCCACCAGGCCCTGGCGCAGCGTCTGCCGCACCGCCTGCACGGCGATGGGGGCCGACAGCGCGATCTCGTGCGCCAGCTCCAGCGCGGCGCTGCGCACCTGGTCCTGCGGCACCAGGCGGTCGACCAGGCCCATCGCCAGGGCCTCTTCGCCGCCGATGCGCCGGCCCGTGAAGAACAGCAGCTGCGCCTTCTGCAGCCGATCACGCGCGGCGCGTCACGCTCAGCCCGAAGCCCGGGTGGAAGCCCAGCCGCGCGAAGTTGGCCGAGAAGCGCGCCTCGGGGCAGGCCACGCGGAAGTCGCCCACCATCGCCAGCCCAGCCCGCCGCCCACGGCCGGGCCGTGCACCGCGGCCACCACCGGCTTGGTGCAGGCGAACAGGCGGATGGCCTGGTCGTACAGCGGGTTCACGCCGCGCGGGCTGCGCTGCGCCGGCGTGGCGTCGCGGTTGGCGAAGTTGGCGCCGGCGCAGAACGAGCTGCCTTCGGCGGCCAGCACCAGGGCGTGGCAGCTGCGGTCGGCCTCCAGGTCCTCGAAGGCGTCGGCCAGCTGGTGGACCATGGGGATGTCGAAGAAGTTGTGCGGCGGGCGCTTCAGCTCGACGATGGCGACGCTGCCGTCGCGGGTGACGGCAACGGCCGGGGTTTCGGTGCTCATGGTGTGCGGGTGGCGGTGCGAGGGTCTTGGCCGTGAGGCCGCTCCAGAAGCCGGCCGAGCCGGCGGCGATGGCGGCGCGGCCCAGCTCGGCGGCCCATTCGGCATCGGTGCCGAAGTCGGCCCGCCAGGCCCACAGCCGCCGCGTGGCGTGGTGCAGCGCGTGCTCCTGCGTGAAGCCGATGGCGCCGTGCACCTGGTGCGCGATGGCCGTGCCGCGCGTGGCGGCCTCGCCGCAGCGCACCTTGGCCACGGCGGTGCCGAACCAGCCGGCCACCGGGTCGGCATCCAGGTCGGCCAGCGCCACCTGCGCGGCCATGCGCGCCGCGGCGGCGTCGCCCGCCATCAGCGCCAGCTTGCTGCTGAGGCCTGGTTGCGGCCGATGGGCTTGCCGAACTGCGCGCGCTCGCCGGCGTAGCGCACGGACTGCGTCACCGCCCACTCCAGCGCACCGGCCATCGACGCGGCGCGGGCCGCGGCGCCCAGCGTCCAGGCCGGCTCGCGCAGCGTGGGGGCCGACCCGACCGCGACCGTGCAGCCGTCCAGCCGCAGGGTGTCGGCAGGCAGGCCGGCCAGGTCGGCGTGGGGCTCGATGGCCAGGCCGCTGCGTGGCGACAAGTCCAGCCGCGCGATGCGGCCGTCGTCCAGCGCCACGACCACGGCCTTGGCATGGCGCGCCCAGGGCACGCGGGCGGCTTCGCCCGACAGCCGCAGCGAGCCGGCTTCGCCCTGCCGGCGCAGGCCCGGGCAGCGGCCTTGCTCCAGCAGCGTCAGCGGGCCTTCGGGCACGTCCAGCCCGGCGGCGGCCAGCAGCCGGCGGCCAGCATCGTCTCGGCCAGCGGCAGCGGCAGCTGGAAGTGGCCGTGCCGTGCAGCACCGGCCAGGCGTCCGACAAGCCCAGGCCCAGGCCGCCGGCGGATTCGGGGCACAGCATGCACGGCAGGCCGGCCTCGGCCAGCTGCGCCCACAGTTCGGCGTCGAAGGCGCCCGCGGCCGCGGCGTCGCGCTGCGCACGCGTCACGCGGCCGGCAAACAGGCGCTCGACGCTGTCGGCGATGAGGTTCATCGGAGATCAACCCTTTGGCCACGATGCCGCGCAGGATCTCGCGCGTGCCGCCGCGCAGGCTGTACGAAGGCGCGGCCAGCGTGGACACGCGCATCGCGATGTCCAGCGTGCTGCCGGGCGGCACGGCCACCGCCGAAGAGCGCGTTGCGCCAGGTCGGGCATGGCCTGCTCCACCAGCGCGCCCTGTCCTTGACCAGGGCCGCGGCCCAGCGCCGGGTTCTCGCCGCGCGCCAGCATGCCGGCCACGCCCAGCGACATCTGGCGCAGCGTGCCGTACTGCGCCACCACGCGGCCAGCTCCACCGCCTGGCGGGCGTCGTCGGGCAGGGCGGCGTCGATCATCTCCAGCAGCAGCTGCGTGCAGCTCAGGTAGCGCTCGGGGCCGCTGCGCTCGAAGGCCAGCTCGGCGCCCACTGCTGCCAGCCCTGGCCTTCGTCGCCGATCAGGTGCTCATGCGGCACGCACACGTCGTCGAAGGTGACTTCGTTGAAGTCGTGGTCAGCCCAGCTGGTTGACGATGGGGCGCACCGTGAGCCCGGGCGTGCGCATGTCCACCAGCAGCTGCGACAGCCCGCGGTGCCGGTCGGCCGCGGTGCCCGAGGTGCGCACCAGGGCGATTATGTACTGCGCCCGGTGCGCGCCGCTTGTCCAGACCTTGCGGCCGTTGATCACCCAGCCTTCGGCGGTGTGGCGCGCCTGGGTGCGGATGGAAGCCAGGTCCGAGCCCGAGTCGGGCTCGCTCATGCCGATGCAGAAGAAGGCCTCGCCGCGCGCGATGGCCGGCACGATGCGCGGCGCCAGCGTGTCGGGCGCATAGCGCATCAGCAGCGGGCCGCTCTGGCGGTCGGCCACCCAGTGCGCCCCACCGGGGCGCCGGCGGCCAGCAGCTCCTCGAGCACCACGTAGCGCTCGAGCATGCTGCGCTCGTGGCCGCCGTAGCGGCGCGGCCAGGTCATGCCGATCCAGCCGCGCCGGCCCAGCTCGCGGCTGAACTCGGTGCTGGCGCCCGACCAGTTGCGGTTTGCGCTGCTCGGGGGGCACGGCCGGCATGGCCTGGGCCAGGAAGGCGCGCACCTCGGCGCGCAAGGCCTCGCAGGCCTCGGGCAGGCTGCCGGGTTCGATCTGCAGGGCGTTCATCGCGCAGGGTGCCGACGGGCATCGGGCCGGAGAGGAAGCCTGACGATAGCGCCTGAAATCCAGGCTGGCGCCCGTGGTTTCATCATGCAGAATTCCCCTTCAGGTGCCAAGGGCACCCGGCCGCAGGGAGAGTGGTGCATGTCCTACCAGTGGGGCCCCAACGGCCCTGCCTTCGAATACCCGAACTGCTACCGCACCGAGAACCGCGTGCTCACGTTGCGCGCGGCCGTGCTGCTGGTGGTGGCGCTCGTGATGATGTGGATCGCGCTGGCCGAGCCCGACGTGCCCGCACCCACGCCCGGCGCAGTGCTGCGCACCAAGCTCGACCGCGGGCAGCCCGAGCCGCACGTGGTGATGGCGCTGGTGTTCATCGCGCTGGCCATCTACGACCTGGTGATGGTGTCGCTGCAGCGCCGCGTGCAGATCGCGCCCGGCCAGCCGGCCCCTCTGGCCGGCGAACTGGGCCAGCGCGCCAAGGGCGTGAGCGCCGGCGCGCAGGACCTGAAGAACGCCATCACCAGCGGCGTGCCATGCCGTCCAAGGTGGAAGGGCCCTGGCGGCGGTGGCTGGAACTGCTGGCACCCGGCGTGGCGGCCACGCCGGTGGCGGTGCGGGGCTTCATGGAAGAGCGCCTGGCGCATGCGCTCACGGCGGTCGGCCTGCTGGCGGCCCTGGGGCTGACCAGCCTCATCGTGCGCCAGCCGCCGGCCCTGGCCCTGGCGGCGCTGCTGTACGCCGGCCTGGCCGGCGCGATGGTGGCTCGCAGCGCCTGGATCGTGCGCGGCGGCCCCGGCCGGTGGCGGTGGCCGTCGTGCTGCTGGTGGCCTTCGTGCTGGCCACGGCGGCCGGCTGGTTCGCGCCGCTGCTCCCCGGCATCGGCCGTCTGCCCAAGCTGGGCCTGACCCCGGCCACGGTGGTGCTGCTGGTGGGCTGGCTGCTGCTGGAGCTGCTGGGCCTGCTGGCGGCGCGCAACCGCGTCGAGCCGCCGATGCGCAGCAACCTGGCCGAGAGCGAGCACACCGAGGAGATCCAGTCCGAGCCCGAGCGCGTGATGCAGGAGCTCGAGCGCGACCTGCACCGCTCTGGACCGAAGGCATCCCCAACCGCCGCCACGCCTACCAGTCGGCCCTGGGCGACCCGGCCACCGAGGACGGCCGCTTCACCGCCTCGCTGCTGGAGGAGTCGCAGCCGTGATGGCCGAGCCGCGCCCCGGCGAGCGCCACGCGCGCACCTCGGTGCTGATGCTGGCCCTGCCCGTGCTGGGCCTGCTGCTCACGCTGGCCGGGGGCGCGCTGTGGGTGCGCCTGGCCCACGTCACCATGGAGAACAAGGCCGAGCCCTTCACCTGGGCCGCCACGGCCTTCGTGCTGGTGATGCTGGGCGGCTACGCCGTGCGCGTGGTGCACCTGCTGTGGAGCCGCTTCGAGTGGTGTCCACCCTGGTCTCGGTCAGCTGCAAGGGCGCGCGCGACGGCGGCCGTGGCGTGCGCCTGCGCATGCGCGTGGTGCACGCGCGCTCGTCGTTCTACGCCGGCGGCGAGCATGTGGTGGGCTCGCGCACGCTGATCAACCTGGTGGGCGACAGCGGCGACGCCAAGCGCAGCGTCCAGCAGGTGAAGGTGTACGCCGAGCGCGCGCCGGTCGACCGAGCCGGCCGCCCCGCGGCGGTGCCGCGCCCGGTGGTGCCGGCCGCCCCGTCGCAGTCGCCTTCGCCCGGGCTGGCCGCGCCCCGCATGGCGCGCTTCTGCGCGAACTGCGGCCAGCCGCTGGCCGTGGGCGCGCGCTTCTGCCAGGGCTGCGGCACGCCGGTCAGCTGAAGCCATCACGCCGTCGTCCACGCGGCCGAAGCGCAGCGTGAGCAGGTCCAGCGTGTAGTTCTGGTAGAGCTTCCAGGGCCGGCGGTCGCCCTGCTTGGGCAGCATGGGCAGC
>WNGS01122086.1:0-14878 GCA_020271785.1 Procambarus virginalis
CCCTGGGCTCTTGTGCCCCTGGGCTCTTGTGCCCCCCTGGGCTCTTGTGCCACTGGGCTCTTGTGCCACTGGGCTCTTGTGCCCACTGGGCTCTTGTGCCCTCCTGGGCTCTTGTGCCACTGGGCTCTTGTGCCCCACTGGGCTCTTGTGCCCCCCTGGGCTCTTGTGCCACTGGGCTCTTGTGCCCCACTGGGCTCTTGTGTCCCTGGGCTCTTGTGCCCCCTGGGCTCTTGTGCCACTGGGCTCTTGTGCCCCACTGGGCTCTTGTGCCCCTGGGCTCTTGTGCCCTGGGCTCTTGTGCCCCTGGGCTCTTGTGCCACTGGGCTCTTGTGCCACTGGGCTCTTGTGCCACTGGGCTCTTGTGCCCCCTGGGCTCTTGTGCCCCTGGGCTCTTGTGCCACTGGGCTCTTGTGCCACTGGGCTCTTGTGCCCCTGGGCTCTTGTGCCCCTGGGCTCTTGTGCCACTGGGCTCTTGTGCCCCTGGGCTCTTGTGCCCCTGGGCTCTTGTGCCATTGGGCTCTTGTGCCCCCCTGGGCTCTTGTGCCACTGGGCTCTTGTGCCACTGGGCTCTTGTGCCACTGGGCTCTTGTGCCCCTGGGCTCTTGTGCCCCTGGGCTCTTGTGCCACTGGGCTCTTGTGCCCCTGGGCTCTTGTGCCACTGGGCTCTTGTGCCCCTGGGCTCTTGTGCCACTGGGCTCTTGTGCCCCCCTGGGCTCTTGTGCCACTGGGCTCTTGTGCCCCTGGGCTCTTGTGCCCCTGGGCTCTTGTGCCCCTGGGCTCTTGTGCCACTGGGCTCTTGTGCCCCTGGGCTCTTGTGCCACTGGGCTCTTGTGCCACTGGGCTCTTGTGCCACTGGGCTCTTGTGCCACTGGGCTCTTGTGCCCCCCTGGGCTCTTGTGCCCCCTGGGCTCTTGTGCCCCCCTGGGCTCTTGTGCCTCCCTGGGCTCTTGTGCCTCCCTGGGCTCTTGTGCCTCCCTGGGCTCTTGTGCCACTGGGCTCTTGTGCCACTGGGCTCTTGTGCCCCCTGGGCTCTTGTGCCCCCTGGGCTCTTGTGCCACTGGGCTCTTGTGCCCCCTGGGCTCTTGTGCCCCCCTGGGCTCTTGTGCCCCCCTGGGCTCTTGTGCCCCCCTGGGCTCTTGTGCCCCCCTGGGCTCTTGTGCCCCCCTGGGCTCTTGTGCCCCCCTGGGCTCTTGTGCCCCCCTGGGCTCTTGTGCCCCCCTGGGCTCTTGTGCCCCCTGGGCTCTTGTGCCCCCCTGGGCTCTTGTGCCCCTGGGCTCTTGTGCCCCCTGGCTCTTGTGCCCCTGGGCTCTTGTGCCCCCCTGGGCTCTTGTGCCCCTGGGCTCTTGTGCCCCCTGGGCTCTTGTGCCCCCTGGGCTCTTGTGCCCCCCTGGGCTCTTGTGCCCCCCTGGGCTCTTGTGCCCCTGGGCTCTTGTGCCCCCCTGGGCTCTTGTGCCCCTGGGCTCTTGTGCCCCTGGGCTCTTGTGCCCCTGGGCTCTTGTGCCCCCTGGCTCTTGTGCCCCTGGGCTCTTGTGCCCCCCTGGGCTCTTGTGCCCCCCTGGGCTCTTGTGCCCCCCTGGGCTCTTGTGCCCCCTGGGCTCTTGTGCCCCTGGGCTCTTGTGCCCCCCTGGGCTCTTGTGCCCCCTGGGCTCTTGTGCCCCCCTGGGCTCTTGTGCCCCCCTGGGCTCTTGTGCCCCCCTGGGCTCTTGTGCCACTGGGCTCTTGTGCCCCCTGGGCTCTTGTGCCCCCTGGGCTCTTGTGCCCCCTGGGCTCTTGTGCCCCCCTGGGCTCTTGTGCCCCCCTGGGCTCTTGTGCCCCCTGGGCTCTTGTGCCACTGGGCTCTTGTGCCACTGGGCTCTTGTGCCACTGGGCTCTTGTGCCCCTGGGCTCTTGTGCCACTGGGCTCTTGTGCCCCTGGGCTCTTGTGCCACTGGGCTCTTGTGCCCCTGGGCTCTTGTGCCCCCCTGGGCTCTTGTGCCCCCCTGGGCTCTTGTGCCCCCCTGGGCTCTTGTGCCCCCCTGGGCTCTTGTGCCCCCTGGGCTCTTGTGCCCCCTGGGCTCTTGTGCCCCCCTGGGCTCTTGTGCCCCCTGGGCTCTTGTGCCACTGGGCTCTTGTGCCACTGGGCTCTTGTGCCCCCTGGGCTCTTGTGCCCCCTGGGCTCTTGTGCCCCCTGGGCTCTTGTGCCACTGGGCTCTTGTGCCCCTGGGCTCTTGTGCCCCCTGGGCTCTTGTGCCCACTGGGCTCTTGTGCCCCTGGGCTCTTGTGCCCCCCTGGGCTCTTGTGCCCCTGGGCTCTTGTGCCCCCTGGGCTCTTGTGCCCCTGGGCTCTTGTGCCCCCTGGGCTCTTGTGCCACTGGGCTCTTGTGCCCCTGGGCTCTTGTGCCCCCCTGGGCTCTTGTGCCCCCTGGGCTCTTGTGCCCCCTGGGCTCTTGTGCCCCCTGGGCTCTTGTGCCCCCTGGGCTCTTGTGCCCCTGGGCTCTTGTGCCACTGGGCTCTTGTGCCCCTGGGCTCTTGTGCCCCTGGGCTCTTGTGCCCCTGGGCTCTTGTGCCCCCTGGGCTCTTGTGCCCCCTGGGCTCTTGTGCCCCCTGGGCTCTTGTGCCCCCTGGGCTCTTGTGCCCCCTGGGCTCTTGTGCCCCCTGGGCTCTTGTGCCCCCTGGGCTCTTGTGCCCCCTGGGCTCTTGTGCCCCCTGGGCTCTTGTGCCCCCTGGGCTCTTGTGCCCCTGGGCTCTTGTGCCCCTGGGCTCTTGTGCCCCTGGGCTCTTGTGCCCCTGGGCTCTTGTGCCCCTGGGCTCTTGTGCCCCTGGGCTCTTGTGCCCCTGGGCTCTTGTGCCCCCTGGGCTCTTGTGCCCCCTGGGCTCTTGTGCCCCCTGGGCTCTTGTGCCCCCTGGGCTCTTGTGCCCCCTGGGCTCTTGTGCCCCTGGGCTCTTGTGCCCCCTGGGCTCTTGTGCCCCTGGGCTCTTGTGCCCCTGGGCTCTTGTGCCCCTGGGCTCTTGTGCCCCCCTGGGCTCTTGTGCCCCCCTGGGCTCTTGTGCCCCTGGGCTCTTGTGCCCCCTGGGCTCTTGTGCCCCTGGGCTCTTGTGCCCCCCTGGGCTCTTGTGCCCCTGGGCTCTTGTGCCCCTGGGCTCTTGTGCCCCTGGGCTCTTGTGCCCCCTGGGCTCTTGTGCCCCTGGGCTCTTGTGCCCCCTGGGCTCTTGTGCCCCCCTGGGCTCTTGTGCCCCTGGGCTCTTGTGCCCCCTGGGCTCTTGTGCCCCTGGGCTCTTGTGCCCCCCTGGGCTCTTGTGCCACTGGGCTCTTGTGCCCCCTGGGCTCTTGTGCCCCTGGGCTCTTGTGCCACTGGGCTCTTGTGCCCCTGGGCTCTTGTGCCCCTGGGCTCTTGTGCCCCTGGGCTCTTGTGCCCCTGGGCTCTTGTGCCCCCCTGGGCTCTTGTGCCCCTGGGCTCTTGTGCCCCTGGGCTCTTGTGCCCCTGGGCTCTTGTGCCCCTGGGCTCTTGTGCCCCTGGGCTCTTGTGCCACTGGGCTCTTGTGCCCCTGGGCTCTTGTGCCCCTGGGCTCTTGTGCCCCTGGGCTCTTGTGCCCCCTGGGCTCTTGTGCCCCTGGGCTCTTGTGCCCCTGGGCTCTTGTGCCCCTGGGCTCTTGTGCCCCTGGGCTCTTGTGCCCCTGGGCTCTTGTGCCACTGGGCTCTTGTGCCCCTGGGCTCTTGTGCCCCTGGGCTCTTGTGCCCCTGGGCTCTTGTGCCACTGGGCTCTTGTGCCCCCCTGGGCTCTTGTGCCACTGGGCTCTTGTGCCCCTGGGCTCTTGTGCCCCTGGGCTCTTGTGCCCCTGGGCTCTTGTGCCCCTGGGCTCTTGTGCCCCTGGGCTCTTGTGCCCCTGGGCTCTTGTGCCCTGGGCTCTTGTGCCCCTGGGCTCTTGTGCCACTGGGCTCTTGTGCCCCCCTGGGCTCTTGTGCCCCCCTGGGCTCTTGTGCCCCCCTGGGCTCTTGTGCCCCCTGGGCTCTTGTGCCCCCTGGGCTCTTGTGCCCCCTGGGCTCTTGTGCCCCTGGGCTCTTGTGCCCCTGGGCTCTTGTGCCCCCCTGGGCTCTTGTGCCCCCCTGGGCTCTTGTGCCCCTGGGCTCTTGTGCCCCCTGGGCTCTTGTGCCCCTGGGCTCTTGTGCCCCCCTGGGCTCTTGTGCCCCCCTGGGCTCTTGTGCCCCCTGGGCTCTTGTGCCCCCTGGGCTCTTGTGCCCCCTGGGCTCTTGTGCCCCCCTGGGCTCTTGTGCCCCCCTGGGCTCTTGTGCCCCCTGGGCTCTTGTGCCCCCCTGGGCTCTTGTGCCCCTGGGCTCTTGTGCCCCCTGGCTCTTGTGCCCCTGGGCTCTTGTGCCCCTGGGCTCTTGTGCCCCCCTGGGCTCTTGTGCCCCTGGGCTCTTGTGCCCCCCTGGGCTCTTGTGCCCCCTGGGCTCTTGTGCCCCTGGGCTCTTGTGCCCCCCTGGGCTCTTGTGCCCCTGGGCTCTTGTGCCCCTGGGCTCTTGTGCCCCTGGGCTCTTGTGCCTCCCTGGCTCTTGTGCCCCTGGGCTCTTGTGCCCCCCTGGGCTCTTGTGCCCCCCTGGGCTCTTGTGCCCCCTGGGCTCTTGTGCCCCTGGGCTCTTGTGCCCCTGGGCTCTTGTGCCCCCCTGGGCTCTTGTGCCCCCTGGGCTCTTGTGCCCCCCTGGGCTCTTGTGCCCCCCTGGGCTCTTGTGCCCCCCTGGGCTCTTGTGCCACTGGGNTTTCTTAGCAATATCATTGTAAGGGGATCTCTGGCTATCCTAATTGCAAGCTTAGCATTCAGCTCCTGAATTCTGCTTTTAACACTGGGAAGGGACAACTCCTCTCGTAGATTAGACGTTTTGGCAGTTCTTGGAACTCCAAGAATGATTGTCATGGCTTCATTTTGAATGCTTTCAAGCCTTTTCATATCGCTTTGGGAGTAGGTGCACAGAACTGGTGCGGCATAGTCTATGACGGAGCGCACATAGGCTGTGTACATCATTTTAAGCATGGCAATAGAGGCTCCATGCCCATTCCAGGTCATAGCTTTCAGTGCCCTGAGTCGACTTTTGCATGTTCCTATGAGTTGATTGAGCTCCTCTTTCTTCCCCTTGTTAGAGCCGACAGTGACGCCAAGGTACCGATAGTGGTCAACCCATTCAAGTGTTACACCATTAATTTGCAGTTCTTCATTTTCTCTCCGCTTGTGATGGGAGTATGCCTTCGTCTTGTTTGTGGAGAGAGTGAAACCGAGCTCAATACATTTCCTTCCAAGGAGTTCAATGGACTGTTCAATTTTTCCCAAGGTGGGAGCTTGTATTAGGACATCATCTGCATATCCCACTTGTTGTGTTCCTTCCGGAAAATCAATATTTGCAATGACGTTCATAAGTACATTGAATAGTGTAGGGCTTAAGACTCCGCCTTGCGTGGTCCCGAGTTCCATATTCATTGTTCTGGAGACTGCTCCATTGAAGCAAACCTTGGCTTTCCTTCCTGTGAGGTAGTCTTCAACCCATTTCATGAGTCTCCCCTTGACACCCATGCATGCAAGCTCGTCTAGGATCGCAATCCCCTGTGCTTTGTCGAAGGCTCCTTTGATGTCAACAAATACAGAGTACCTAGCCGTGTCATTAGCCAAGTAATTAACTATACAATTTGCTGTGCTCCGTCCTTTAACAAATCCATTGACCCCCTCCCCTAACCTGCCTATTTTGTGCAACAGTCGGTTTAGGATGATCCTTTCAAGCATCTTGCAAGTGCGTGACACGAGACTGATAGGTCTGTAATTGCCAGGGTCATTAGGCTTCGGTATGGGAACAAATATTGCGTGTTTCCATTGTGTGGGCAACACTCCACTTAGGAATGACTTGTTAAACAGGTGGAGTAGTGGATTCCCAGACACTTCACACAGTGCATTGAGTATGTCGTAGGTGACGCCATCTTCACCAGGTGCTGTACTTTTACCCTTTTTCATAGCGCCCCTTACTTCTTGGGCTGTGATTGGTTCCCCATATTCGTCATCACTAGACAGTGCTCTTGTTATCCTAATCCTTCTGTCATCATGTCGCAGGAGCTGTTCCCTGCTGATTTCTGCAGGAAGGGAGGAGGAGGATGCTGCATCACTCCACTTGTGAATTAGTTCTTCAGCCTTACCCTGGGGGTCTTTGTGAGCCGCAGGCCGGGCTCTGCCACCCTTAGCTATCTGAATTTTTGCCCACACTTGTCTTGCAGATGTTTCCCGTCCAATAGAGCTAGTGAACTCAAGCCATTGTCTTTCCCGCTCTTTAATCTTCTCTTCCCTGGCTACTTGACACACAGTTTTAAACAACTCTTGGTTACTTTCAGTGGGATGTCTCCGGTACTCTCTACTCATGTCTCGTACATTTGCGTTAAGCATCTTTATGTAATCATTCTCATACCATTTTATTTTCTTCCTCTGAGAGTTACTTCGCCCAGGCGTACGGCGCGGAACTCTTAAACAGCTCTCAATTTGGTGATTAAGGTCATCAACAAATGTGTCAATGTCTTCTGGGATTTGGTATTCCGTGAACCAGTCACTCATCCTGTGTATGAAGTGCGGCCTCATATCTGGTCCGAGTGATAACCTTTTTCTTTTGTTTGTCTCTTTCCTTCTCTTGCTCATGTCGACGGTGGTAATTAGTGCCCAGTGGTCACAACATAAACTGTGCACAATGTGTGTACTGGCATCCGTGTCCTGTGCATTCAGCAGGAGATCATGGTCTAATCTTCCTCCTCTGAGGTGAGTTGGCTGTTCATCACCCAGGACTCTGAGGTTTTCACTTCCCCTGACAAGGAGTGACAGTTTCCGTCCATTGACATTGGGCTGATGACAGTTGGCACCAAAGTGTGGGTGTCTGGCATTAAGGTCACCGACCAGCAGGGTAGGTTCTTCATTAACAAATTCAGGCAGTGTGTCAAGGTCAAGTTTACTCTGTGGCACATATAGGTTGATTATATGTAGGGCATTATTGTTTAAGTAAAGGGTTACTCCCAGTGACTCAAACTCATCCCGCATGCGCAGGTCATCAATAATCTGTGCGGGAATGTTGTTATTTACAAAAGTGATGAGACCCCGTTTTCTTTCCCCAGAGGTCAGGGAGAACTTGCGATAACCGCTGAACCTTGGGTTGAAGTTATCACCTACCATCGTCTCCTGTAGCACTATGACGTCAGTTTGGTGTTCACGGACGTACTGTATGATGTCATTAATTCTATTGCGAACTCCATTACAGTTCCATTGTAGTATAGTGAGATATTGTTCATTGTGATTATCCATTTTGAGGTTGTTTGTCATCAGCTGCACGTGTGTAATTATTATGTTCACATGTGTCATCGTGTATTCCATGGTGTTTGGTGTTACTGTATGTACTGGCGTCACTGTGTGCACTGGCGTTACTGTGTGTACTGGCGTCACTGTGTGTACTGGCGTTACTGTGTACACTGGCGTTACTGTGTGTACTGGCGTTACTGTGTACACTGGTGTGCTGGTGTCCTGGTTGTGTCTGCTGACGTACCTCGGCAATATGTGTTGCATCATCTTGCACCAGGCTCTGGCTTGCAGGACCTCCACTTGTTGGACTCTGCCGTTGCAGGATTTGGAGGATTTGTTCCTGAGTCGTCTTAATCTGGCAGAGGGCTTTCTCAAGTTCCGTATGCTTTTGCAATATTTGGTGGACGACTGGATGAGATCTTATCATGCGGTCTAATATTGCTGTAACACAGACCTGAGTGACGACCTCCTGGAGTCAGGAGTGCCTGGAGGGGGAGGCAGATGGGAGACAGTGGAGGGGGTCTGATTCATTGGTAAGCGCCTCCTTGCTCACTGCTCACTATAGCTGGCCAGAACATGGACGGCAAGATCAGCCCTCTACTCATTACTTCAGGTCTCTGTGGTGTCCCTGGGTTCTTCTGTCCCTGGGCTCTTGTGCCCCACTGGGCTCTTGTGCCGCCCCTGGGCTCTTCTGCCCCCTGGGCTCTTGTGCCCCCCTGGGCCCTTGTGCCCCTGGGCTCTTGTGCCCCCTGGGCTCTTGTGCCCCCCTGGGCTCTTGTGCCACCTGGGCTCTTGTGTCCCTGGGCTTTTGTGCCGCCCCTGGGCTCTTGTGCCCCCTGGGCTCTTGTGCCCCTGGGCTCTTGTGCCCGCCCTGGGCTCTTGTGCCCGCCCTGGGCTCTTGTGCCCGCCCTGGGCTCTTGTGCCCACTGGGCTCTTGTGCCCCTGGGCTCTTGTGCCCACTGGGCTCTTGTGCCCCTGGGCTCTTGTGCCCACTGGGCTCTTGTGCCCCTGGGCTCTTGTGCCCCCCTGGGTTCTTGTGCCCCTGGGCTCTTGTGCCCCCCTGGGCTCTTGTGCCCACTGGGCTCTTGTGCCCCTGGGCTCTTGTGCCCTTCTGGGCTCTTGTGCCCCCCTGGGCTCTTGTGTTCCACTGGGCTCTTGTGTCCCACTGGGCTCTTGTGTCACCCTGGGCTCTTGTGTCCCACTGGGCTCTTGTGTCACCCTGGGCTCTTGTGTCCCACTGGGCTCTTGTGTCCCACTGGGCTCTTGTGCCCTTCTGGGCTCTTGTGCCCCCCTGGGCTCTTGTGCCCCCTGGGCTCTTGTGTCCCACTGGGCTCTTGTGTCCCACTGGGCTCATGTGTCACCCTGGGTTCTTGTATCCCACTGGGCTCTTGTGTCACCCTGGGCTCTTGTGTCCCACTGGGCTCTTGTGTCCCACTGGGCTCTTGTGTCCCACTGGGCTCTTGTGTCCCACTGGGCTCTTGTGCGCCATTGGGCTCTTGTGCCCCCCTGGGCTTTTGTGTCCCATTGGGCTCTTGTGTCCCACTAGGCTCTTGTGCGCCATTGGGCTCTTGTGCCCCCCTGGGCTCTTGTATCCCACTGGGCTCTTGTGTCCCACTGGGCTCTTGTGCCCCCCTGGGCTCTTGTATCCCACTGGGCTCTTGTGCCCCCTGGGCTCTTGTGCGCCATTGGGCCCTTGTGCCCCCCTGGGCTCTTGAGCCACTGGGCTCTTGTGCCCCTGGGCTCTTGTGCCCCTGGGCTCTTGTGCCCCTGGGCTCTTGTGCCCCTGGGCTCTTGTGCCACTGGGCTCTTGTGCCCCCCTGGGCTCTTGTGCCCCCCTGGGTTCTTGTGCCCCTGGGCTCTTGTGCCCCTGGCTCTTGTGCCCCTGGGCTCTTGTGCCCCTGGGCTCTTGTGCCACTGGGCTCTTGTGCCCCTGGGCTCTTGTGCCCCTGGGCTCTTGTGCCCCCCTGGGCTCTTGTGCCCCTGGGCTCTTGTGCCCCTGGGCTCTTGTGCCCCTGGGCTCTTGTGCCCCTGGGCTCTTGTGCCCCCCTGGGCTCTTGTGCCCCTGGGCTCTTGTGCCACTGGGCTCTTGTGCCCCCCTGGGCTCTTGTGCCCCCCTGGGCTCTTGTGCCCCCTGGGCTCTTGTGCCCCCCTGGGCTCTTGTGCCCCCCTGGGCTCTTGTGCCCCCCTGGGCTCTTGTGCCCCTGGCTCTTGTGCCCCCCTGGGCTCTTGTGCCCTGGGCTCTTGTGCCCCTGGGCTCTTGTGCCACTGGTTCTTGTGCCACTGGGCTCTTGTGCCCCTGGGCTCTTGTGCCCCTGGGCTCTTGTGCCCCTGGGCTCTTGTGCCCCCCTGGGCTCTTGTGCCCCCCTGGGCTCTTGTGCCCCCCTGGGCTCTTGTGCCCCCTGGGCTCTTGTGCCCCCCTGGGCTCTTGTGCCCCCCTGGGCTCTTGTGCCCCCCTGGGCTCTTGTGCCCCTGGGCTCTTGTGCCCCCCTGGGCTTTTGTGCGCCCCTGGGCTTTTGTGCGCCCTGGGCTCTTGTGCCCCTGGGCTCTTGTGCCCCTGGGCTCTTGTGCCCTGGGCTCTTGTGCCCCGGGCTCTTGTGCCCCTGGGCTCTTGTGCCCTCTGGGCTCTTGTGCCCCCTGGGCTCTTGTGCCCCCTGGGCTCTTGTGCCCCCCTGGGCTCTTGTGCCCCTGGGCTCTTGTGCCCCCTGGGCTCTTGTGCCCCCTGGGCTCTTGTGTCCCTGGGCTCTTGTGCCGCCCTGGGCTCTTGTGCCCCCCTGGGCTCTTGTGCCCCCTGGGCTCTTGTGCCCGCCCTGGGCTCTTGTGCCCGCCCTGGGCTCTTGTGCCCGCCCTGGGCTCTTGTGCCTCCCTGGGCTCTTGTGCCTCCCTGGGCTCTTGTGCCCCCTGGGCTCTTGTGCCCCTGGGCTCTTGTGCCCGCCCTGGGCTCTTGTGCCCGCCTGGGCTCTTGTGCCTCCCTGGGCTCTTGTGCCCCCTGGGCTCTTGTGCCCCCTGGGCTCTTGTGCCCGCCCTGAGCTCTTGTGCCCCCCTGGGCTCTTGTGCCCGCCCTGGGCTCTTGTGCCCCCCTGGGCTCTTGTGCCCGCCCTGGGCTCTTGTGCCCACTGGGCTCTTGTGCCCCTGGGTTCTTGTGCCCACTGGGCTCTTGGGCTCTTGTGCCCCCCTGGGTTCTTGTGCCCCTGGGCTCTTGTGCCCTTGGGCTCTTGTGCCCTTCTGGGCTCTTGTGCCCCCCTGGGCTCTTGTGCCCACTGGGCTCTTGTGCCCCTGGGCTCTTGTGCCCTTCTGGGCTCTTGTGCCCCCCTGGGCTCTTGTGCCCCCCTGGGCTCTTGTATCCCACTGGGCTCTTGTGTCCCACTGGGCTCTTGTCACCCTGGGCTCTTGTGTCCCACTGGGCTCTTGTGTCCCACTGGGCTCTTGTGCCCCCCTGGGCTCTTGTATCCCACTGGGCTCTTGTGTCCCACTGGGCTCTTGTGTCCCACTGGGCTCTTGTGTCCCACTGGGCTCTTGTGTCCCACTGGGCTCTTGTATCCCACTGGGCTCTTGTGCCCCCTGGGCTCTTGTGTCCCACTGGGCTCTTGTGTCACCCTGGGCTCTTGTGTCCCACTGGGCTCTTGTGTCCCCCTGGGCTCTTGTGTCCCACTGGGCTCTTGTGTCCCACTGGGCTCTTGTGCCCCCCTGGGCTCTTGTGTCCCACTGGGCTCTTGTCCCACTGGGCTCTTGTGCCCCCTGGGCTCTTGTGTCCCACTGGGCTCTTGTCACCCTGGGCTCTTGTGTCCCACTGGGCTCTTGTGTCACCCTGGGCTCTTGTGCCCCACTGGGCTCTTGTATCCCACTGGGCTCTTGTGCCCCCTGGGCTCTTGTATCCACTGGGCTCTTGTGCCCCCCTGGGCTCTTGTATCCCACTGGGCTCTTGTGCCCCCCTGGGCTCTTGTGCGCCATTGGGCTCTTGTGCCCCCCTGGGCTCTTGTGCCCCCCTGGGCTCTTGAGCCACTGGGCTCTTGTGCCCCTGGGCTCTTGTGCCCCTGGGCTCTTGTGCCCCTGGGCTCTTGTGCCCCTGGGCTCTTGTGCCCCTGGGCTCTTGTGCCCCTGGGCTCTTGTGCCACTGGGCTCTTGTGCCCCTGGGCTCTTGTGCCCCCCTGGGTTCTTGTGCCCCTGGGCTCTTGTGCCCCCCTGGGCTCTTGTGCCCCCCTGGGCTCTTGTGCCCCCCTGGGCTCTTGTGCCCCCCTGGGCTCTTGTGCCCCCCTGGGCTCTTGTGCCCCCCTGGGCTCTTGTGCCACTGGGCTCTTGTGCCCCTGGGCTCTTGTGCCCCTGGGCTCTTGTGCCCCCCTGGGCTCTTGTGCCCCTGGGCTCTTGTGCCACTGGGCTCTTGTGCCCCTGGGCTCTTGTGCCCCTGGGCTCTTGTGCCCCTGGGCTTTTGTGCCCCTGGGCTCTTGTGCCACTGGGCTCTTGTGCCACTGGGCTCTTGTGCCACTGGGCTCTTGTGCCCCCCTGGGCTCTTGTGCCCCCTGGGCTCTTGTGCCCCCCTGGGTTCTTGTGCCCCCCCTGGGTCTTGTGCCCCCTGGGCTCTTGTGCCCCTGGGCTCTTGTGCCCCTGGGCTCTTGTGCCCCTGGGCTCTTGTGCCCCTGGGCTCTTGTGCCACTGGGCTCTTGTGCCACTGGGCTCTTGTGCCCCCCTGGGCTCTTGTGCCCCCCTGGGCTCTTGTGCCCCCCCTGGGCTCTTGTGCCCCCCCCTGGGCTCTTGTGCCCCCCCCTGGGCTCTTGTGCCCCTGGGCTCTTGTGCCCCCCTGGGCTCTTGTGCGCCCCTGGGCTTTTGTGCGCCCCTGGGCTCTTGTGCCCCTGGGCTCTTGTGCCCCTGGGCTCTTGTGCCCCTGGGCTCTTGTGCCCCCTGGGCTCTTGTGCCCCCCTGGGCTCTTGTGCCCCCTGGGCTCTTGTGCCCCCTGGGCTCTTGTGCCCCCTGGGCTCTTGTGCCCCCTGGGCTCTTGTGCCCACCTGGGCTCTTGTGTCCCTGGGCTCTTGTGCCGCCCCTGGGCTCTTGTGCCCGCCCTGGGCTCTTGTGCCCGCCCTGGGCTCTTTTGCCCGCCCTGGGCTCTTGTGCCCGCCCTGGGCTCTTGTGCCCGCCCTGGGTTCTTGTGCCTCCCTGGGCTCTTGTGCCCCTGGGCTCTTGTGCCCCCCTGGGCTCTTGTGCCCCCCTGGGCTCTTGTGCCCCCCTGGGCTCTTGTGCCCCCCCTGGGCTCTTGTGCCCGCCCTGGGCTCTTGTGCCTCCCTGGGCTCTTGTGCCCCTGGGCTCTTGTGCCCCTGGGCTCTTGTGCCCCTGGGCTCTTGTGCCCCCCTGGGCTCTTTGCCCCTGGGCTCTTGTGCCCGCCCTGGGCTCTTGTGCCCGCCCTGGGCTCTTGTGCCCCTGGGCTCTTGTGCCTCCCTGGGCTCTTGTGCCCCCCTGGGCTCTTGTGCCCCTGGCTCTTGTGCCCCTGGGCTCTTGTGCCCCTGGGCTCTTGTGCCCCCCTGGGTTCTTGTGCCCCCCTGGGTTCTTGTGCCCCCTGGGCTCTTGTGCCCGCCCTGGGCTCTTGTGCCTCCCTGGGCTCTTGTGCCTCCCTGGGCTCTTGTGCCCCCTGGGCTCTTGTGCCCCCTGGGCTCTTGTGCCCCCCTGGGCTCTTGTGCCCCCCTGGGCTCTTGTGCCTCCCTGGGCTCTTGTGCCTCCCTGGGCTCTTGTGCCCCTGGGCTCTTGTGCCCGCCCTGAGCTCTTGTGCCCGCCCTGGGCTCTTGTGCCCGCCCTGGGCTCTTGTGCCCCCCTGGGCTCTTGTGCCCCCCTGGGCTCTTGTGCCCACTGGGCTCTTGTGCCCCTGGGCTCTTGTGCCCACTGGGCTCTTGGGCTCTTGTGCCCCCCTGGGCTCTTGTGCCCCTGGGCTCTTGTGCCCTTGGGCTCTTGTGCCCTTCTGGGCTCTTGTGCCCCCCTGGGCTCTTGTGCCCACTGGGCTCTTGTGCCCCTGGGCTCTTGTGCCCTCTGGGCTCTTGTGCCCCCCTGGGCTCTTGTGCCCCCCTGGGCTCTTGTATCCCACTGGGCTCTTGTGTCCCACTGGCTCTTGTGTCCCCCTGGGCTCTTGTGTCCCACTGGGCTCTTGTGTCCCACTGGGCTCTTGTGCCCCCCTGGGCTCTTGTATCCCACTAGGCTCTTGTGTCCCACTGGGCTCTTGTGTCCCCTGGGCTCTTGTGTCCCCTGGGCTCTTGTGTCCCACTGGGCTCTTGTATCCCACTGGGCTCTTGTGCCCCTGGGCTCTTGTGTCCCACTGGGCTCTTGTGTCACCCTGGGCTCTTGTGTCCCACTGGGCTCTTGTGTCACCCTGGGCTCTTGTGTCCCACTGGGCTCTTGTGTCCCACTGGGCTCTTATGCCCCCTGGGCTCTTGTGTCCCCTGGGCTCTTGTATCCCACTGGGCTCTTGTGCCCCCTGGGCTCTTGTGTCCCCTGGGCTCTTGTCACCCTGGGCTCTTGTGTCCCACTGGGCTCTTGTGTCACCCTGGGCTCTTGTGTCCCACTGGGCTCTTGTATCCCACTGGGCTCTTGTGCCCACTGGGCTCTTGTATCCCACTGGGCTCTTGTGCCCCCCTGGGCTCTTGTATCCCACTGGGCTCTTGTGCCCCCTGGGCTCTTGTATCCCACTGGGCTCTTGTGCCCCCCTGGGCTCTTGTGCGCCATTGGCTCTTGTGCCCCCCTGGGCTCTTGTGCCCCCCTGGGCTCTTGAGCCACTGGGCTCTTGTGCCCCTGGGCTCTTGTGCCCCTGGGCTCTTGTGCCCCTGGGCTCTTGTGCCCCTGGGCTCTTGTGCCCCTGGGCTCTTGTGCCACTGGGCTCTTGTGCCCCCTGGGCTCTTGTGCCCCCCTGGGTTCTTGTGCCCCCTGGGTTCTTGTGCCCTGGGCTCTTGTGCCCCCCTGGGCTCTTGTGCCCCCTGGGCTCTTGTGCCCCCCTGGGCTCTTGTGCCCCCCTGGGCTCTTGTGCCCCCCTGGGCTCTTGTGCCCCCCTGGGCTCTTGTGCCCCCCTGGGCTCTTGTGCCCCTGGGCTCTTGTGCCCCTGGGCTCTTGTGCCCCCCTGGGCTCTTGTGCCCCTGGGCTCTTGTGCCACTGGGCTCTTGTGCCCCTGGGCTCTTGTGCCCCTGGGCTCTTGTGCCCCTGGGCTTTTGTGCCCCTGGGCTCTTGTGCCACTGGGCTCTTGTGCCACTGGGCTCTTGTGCCACTGGGCTCTTGTGCCCCCCTGGGCTCTTGTGCCCCCCTGGGCTCTTGTGCCCCCCTGGGCTCTTGTGCCCCCCTGGGTTCTTGTGCCCCCCCTGGGTTCTTGTGCCCCCCTGGGCTCTTGTGCCCCTGGGCTCTTGTGCCCCTGGGCTCTTGTGCCCCTGGGCTCTTGTGCCCCTGGGCTCTTGTGCCCCTGGGCTCTTGTGCCACTGGGCTCTTGTGCCACTGGGCTCTTGTGCCCCCCTGGGCTCTTGTGCCCCCCTGGGCTCTTGTGCCCCCCCTGGGCTCTTGTGCCCCCCCCTGGGCTCTTGTGCCCCCCCTGGGCTCTTGTGCCCCTGGGCTCTTGAGCCCCCCTGGGCTTTTGT
>WNGS01122089.1:0-10856 GCA_020271785.1 Procambarus virginalis
CTGCTTCCAGCCATTTCATGAAATATCTCTTTTTTGTATGGGCAAATCTAGAAAGGTGGTGGTACTTGCCTTAGGTAATCACGGAATTTTCGTCGTAGCTTTCGGTGGAGAGAAGGTAGGCCTCCAACACTGCTTGCTTCAGGGTCTGGTAGTCATTCTCAGATGCCAAGGTACTGAGGGTAACTGTAGCTCTACCTGTAAGATGCACTCTGAGAAGGGTAGACCATTGATCTGCAGGCCAGCTAAGTTGATTAGCTGGGGTTTCAAAGGTGGTAAAAAAGACGTCGATCTCTGTCTCAACGAACGGTGGCATTAACTTACTTGCATGGGAAATATTGAAACTTACAGAAAGACTAGGGGTAGCTTTTTGGCGCTGAGTGTGGTGTGTAGTTTCCAACTCTAGTTCTTGTCGACGACATGCTAGAGCCACATCAGCTTGCTTCTTGTCATGCTCGCGTTGCATCTCCAGGAGACGTTGTTTTGCTTCTAGCTGTACTCGCTCACGCTCACGGAGTAGTGCAGTCTCTCGTTCCTGTTGTTCTTTAAGCAGGGCGGCCTCTCGTTCCTTGAGGGCGGCCTCTTCTTTCTTGAGTCGGAGAGCTTCCTTTTGTTGCTCCCGCTCGATCTTGGCAAGTTCGAGTTTGAGTTTCATTGCTGCCAGACCATGTTTATCTGCAATAGAATAATTTTCGTGAGTTTCAGAGTCGATTATCCCTTCTTCTAAGAGGTAATCCAAGAGTATGTTGTGTAAGTCAATTTTGTTGGCTCCAGGGGGAACATCTAGTTGATACTCATGTGCAAGAGCTTGTAATTCGGTCCTCTTGGCACGACTTAAGTTCCCTATTTCACCTGCTGGATCGTTACGGAAAGCTTGGAGGCGAAACATTGTGAAAGAATGGCAAATAAATGTACAACGAATATACTGTAATATGGTAAATGTCAGAAACAGGATAACGTGGCAACTGGTACCTATCCTGTGGAATCGTTAATAATTAACGTAAATAATTAGTAAATCAAAATCGCAGGATATCTTGTACCCGGTACTCAATGTAAGAGAATAAGGGCAAGAAAATCCTACTAAATAAACGAAACTGAGTTTCTAAAACAAATGAAACATTTAATTGCTTCAAAAGTGAATAACGTAGTCCAAGAATGTAGGCATACCTTGCCGAGTCTCTATAGGACATAAGCAAGGGGTTTCCCACTAAATTAAATATAATACGTGCAGAATTAGCGAACTTTGTGCTCTGTAAAAAGAAAGCCAATTCCCTACCTAAGTAAATATCATCATCTCTGACCAACGTGTAGGGGTGCGATTGGCAACTGGTGACAAGAACTGCTTCTGAGGTCCCAACTCAGCAACGTAGTCCGTGCTAGAGGAACTATGGCCCCCTTTATCCTCCTTTGGTCGGATTGCAGAAGATTGGGTGCTTTGACCCGAAGACTAACCAAAGTACCAGGGTACCACAATGATAATCTGCCTGAGTGAGAAATATCCTAGGGACAAAAAGTGGTAAACACGAGTAATAACACTGAGGGAGGGATGACCAATTAGGAGAACGACTCTGGCCTACAGTCACCACGTAATCCAAAGTTATCCAACACTCACCATATGCTACTCTCGGAATGCGCAATACACACAGCACCATATGAATATGAAAAGTAATATAAATATTGAAAAGCAACTGTATCAAAGCCAAGTACACTTAACACAAATTGATGTTCTAATACTAGTACCTGAGTGAAGCTCCTAGGACAGGCCCCCATGAAATGTGACGGGAAAATGTAGGAGTGTGGATGTTCGGCAGTCTTCCTAATGGCTGGTGTCAATGCCTGTCACATTTACAAAAAAAAAAGAGACTGCTTGGCTGTTGTCAGTGGTAAAAGTAAGGGAAGACATGCAAAACACAAAGTATGAACAATGAAACTTTAATTAATATAGAAAACAAAGCAAAAATAGAGACAATCCCTGGCTATGTACAGTGCAAACAAACCAGTCAAAAAATATAACATAAAAATGATTAAGTGAATAATTACTCTAACAATAATATACGGGCAAAAATGATAATATAGGTGCCGAGACTATGAGCGCTAGCTAAGAACCTCCACCGATAAACAGGATGTGTATCAGGTATATATATATATATATATATATATATATATATATATATATATATATATATATATATATATATATATATATAATATATATATATATATATATATATATTGTGACGGTGTTCCCCCCCTTCTAATTCTCCCACGCCTGCTGTAAGAGTCATGTCCACTATTCCCGAGCGTTCTCTACATTGCAGGCATCAATTGAACATATGTGGGAGAGAACAGTATTCTCGAAGAGCCGAGAAATTTGCGAAAATGTAGTATTTGGCCTGTGGGATAGGCCCTTTAGGGAGCCAATATGGCGCTGGCAAGTCTGTTCTCCCGCCAAAACTGTGTGACGTCAGTGGCGCCAGATTGGTCACCGTCAGCGACATGGCACTGGGAGCCAATGAAAACCAACTTTGGGAAAAGTGACGTCACATAGGCATGGAGGGTCCAGCCGTGTTGGCGCCAGACGATCAGTCTTTCACGACACGTCCGAGAGGTAGGACGCGCGATCGGTCATCCTGTCAGAGTGACGGATTTACCGAACTCCGGTGGATTTAAGCGTCTCCAGTTGTTGGCACGCACTCTGTGAGGTCTTCCTGCAACCCAGAAGTGGCTCAGATAAGGAATTGACAGAATATTGAGCAACAAGTGCTCAGGGGACAGGTGTGTTGCAAGAAGTGGGCCGGGCATCGACGTGTGTCGTCGTTGGCAGTTCACCAGTATAAGAGACAGCTTAGTGGCCGGGCCACCCACCGTGAGTGAACCGGGTTGACAGCCTTGCCAACCAGGTTGAACGTGTGATCGACGATCCTGTCAAGTTTGACAGTAACCCCACCTTCGTGGAACCCTACGAGTCAACAGTTGGATGCAAGCACGTCGAGAAGTCTTCCCAAATACCTAGCGATATATCTAGACGACGAGGGAATTGACAGTGTTGTGAGCTTCAAGTGCTCTGAAGTCGGGTGCTGTGCGTGTGAAGCTTAAGCAGCATCGTCTGGTACGGCTGGTAACTTCACCGTGACTTCGTAGTGGTGAGAGGCAGTTCCTCTGGGAGTACAGTGACAAGGACTAATTGGGAAACGTGCGACGACCGCCGAGACGTAGGCTGGCTGCCGTAGTTGGGAGGAAAGTTGACGGCCAGGAGACCGACTTCAACCCTGCGACGTACTGTAGAGGAAGAGCACGGACCTGCTGTGTACAGAAGCGGCGAGACGCGACATCCTAAGGCGTGGGCTTGTGTTTCTGGATGGTGAACGAGGCGAGAGCCTGGACCAGGAGCTACAACCCAACTGTCATCCTAGGATAGGTGAAGTAGGTGTTTACAGTTACCCTCCCATTTCCCCTTTAGTTAGCTATATATATTCTTGTCAGGATATTTTATATGTCGTGAGCAAGTCTCACTTGAGTTTAAGTCACAGAGAGCACAGTATGTGGTGAGGCTACCCAGAGCGCTCACAGTATCAGTTTACATATATATCTATGTGTGGGTGTGTGCAAGCACCAAGATTCATCAGAGAATTTACTGTGACTATTATTAATCTACAGTGAGTATTATTATTATATATATATTGGTAGTAAACCAGATATTGGTGTATTGATCTCTATAATCTATTGATATAAATGCCTGTGGATTGATCTCTATAATCTATTGATATAAGTGCCCGTGGTTGATCTCTATATCTATCGATATAAATGCCGTGTGTTGATCTCTATGATCTATTAATATAAATGCCTGTGTATTGATCTTCATGATGTATATATATATATGCCTGAATTTGATTACTGATTTATATATGACATGCCTGTGTACTGAATAATATCATATACGTGAAGTGATTGCCAGTGATATCTCTTTAAGAGAAAGTATAGATATAAAGAAAAGTTCAGTGATCAAGTGAGTGCATTCACAGTAAATATTATTAAGAATAGAGTAATCTTTTGGTACGGTGAAAAGTCACTGTGAGAGTATTGTGAATAAGATGTTGATCGTGAGGCCAGTGAAATCATAAGTAAACCATGTGAACGTTGAATAGTGTTTTGGAAAAAGTTAAATAAACGGGGATCGTGACAATTAGAAAACAAGTACTAGTCTGTTCCCACGATCGCGAGGGTCCCGGTCAGCTGATTCTGACAGGTGACACGTGCCGATGTTACCATATCGGTGCGCTCTAGAATATTATGCTATGAATGGAGCAATTGTCATATATTAATCCTGATACATTGATGCATATATATTTCTCGTTGTCTTTTAAGTAAAATACCAAAACTCTTTGGTGTTTGATATCATCCCCTCCATTTATCTTGTGACCGTGTAATGATATAAAGTAGAGTGACCTGCCTGATACTATATTACTGGATTTTGCTCTTGCCACAATTACACCTGACCACTGCAGTGTTACTGGACATCTAAAAAAACCAGTTGGCGACCTTGAAGGCTGTGTAAGAGTTCGGTGTCGGGGCGGGCCACAGATTGAGGGAACGATCTGTGCCCCACTCATCTTACAATTAAAGGCCGGTTGTGAGATCGACTGGGGTACTCTCCGAGGCCAGCAGTGGAGCCTAGAGGATTGAGGGAAGACCCGCCGAACGACGGTGAGTAAGGGTTATTGTTGGAGCAACCACCTGGAAAGGAGATCCAGTCTACTGTTGCTTTAACCCTTCTCTAACGAGAACACCGTGAAACCCCGACATTGGCGACCTTGCCAGGATAAAGAGCAAGATCAAGGTGGTAATTGTGGTATTAAATATCAGGCCTAGGTTTTCACTCATTGTCACAAGATGGAGGGTGATAAAGTAGCCAGGTTTATAGACACGAGAGACGAGCAAGTACTGGAGGA
Source organism: Procambarus virginalis (assembly GCA_020271785.1). Classification (NCBI taxonomy): domain Eukaryota; kingdom Metazoa; phylum Arthropoda; class Malacostraca; order Decapoda; family Cambaridae; genus Procambarus; species Procambarus virginalis. The sequence continues at coordinate 4,947 of WNGS01122089.1, forward strand.
GTGCACCAAGGCACAGCTGCAGACGATCGCCGACCACTTTGGGATCAAGTTGAGAGCTTCCAAAGTGGGAGAAAGAAGACTTGAGATCATGGCACAGCTCAAGGCACGTGATGAAGCCTTAGGAGAGGAACGGCCACAGACACCTGCCAGTGGAGGAGAGAACCTGAGTACCGGTGGCAGCAGCCGGGGATCCAGTGGCAGCAGGCGCAGTATCAAGCTAGAAATAATGAAGATGCAGATAGAAGCACAACTGCGCAAAGAAGAGCGCGAACAAGAAGCACAGCTGAAGCGCGAGGAAGCAGAAAGAGAAGCACAGCTGCGCCGAGAAGAAAGAGAAGCACAGCTGCGCCGAGAAGAAAGAGATGCACAGCTGCAACGAGAAGAAAGAGAAGCACAGCTGAGGCGCGAGGAAGAAGAGAGAGAAGCACAGCTGAAGCGCGAGGAAGCAGAAAGAGAAGCACAGCTGCGTAGGGAAGAAAGAGAGGTACAGCAGCAACGAGAAGAACGAGAGGCACAAGCACAGCTGCGCAGGGAAGAACGAGAGGCACAGCTGCAACGAGAGGGGCGCGAAATAGAAGCTAGGACGAAGCTGCAGGAGGTTGAAGCGAACAAGGAGATTGAGCTGAAACGAGCTGAGCTGGACTAGTTCCAACTGCCCCACCACAACAGCAGGAAGACCGCCGAGTGAGAGAGAGGGATTTGCCCGTCTTCGTGCCTAATGAGGCTGAGGGTTTCTTCGAGCATTTCGAAAGGGTCGCTACGTTGAAGAAGTGGCCGAGGGCAGAGTGGGCGGAGCTAGTTCAAGGAAGGCTCACTGGTGAAGCTCGTGAAGCTTATAACATGCTCGACCTCCAGGAGTGTACCAACTATGATGCAGTAAAACGGGCCGTGCTCCATTCGTTCAAGCTGACGCCGGAGTGCTATAGGAAAAGGTTTAGAGAATGTACCCGATCGCCAGGAAAATCGTATGCGGAGACGGCGAGGGACATGGAAAGGAAATTTTGAAATGGCTGGAGTCAGAAGGAGCAAGATCGGCTGAAGACATCAAGGGGCTGATGGTCATGGAAAAGTTTATGTCCGTGCTCTCTCCCGAGATTAGGGTGAGAGTAAAGGAGGCGGACATCAAGGACCTGAGAGCCGCGGCCGATCGAGCAGACATGCTAGAAGAAGCATTACGTCCACGTCGAGAGGGACAGCACCGACCGCCCGTATTCTCTAGCTATGGGAGAAGTAATAGAAGGTCGGACGGATGGAGGACAGGACCGAGTTCTCCCAAGTCCTACCCCTCGAGTGGAGATAGTAGGGACAGAAGAGTGCTGTGGAACCGTCGAAGAAGTCCCCGACGGAGAGCTCGGGAGCTGTGGCTGTGACGAAGGGGTCGACAGATGGTGCGAGAAAGACCTTCGGGACGTCGGCCTCAGGAAATGTGGCAAGGGCGAGCGGCGGTGGATGGTCACCAACGAGGAAAGTTCGCTGCTTCAATTGCGGAATACCCGGACACGTCGCTCGCGAATGTAGACGTCCTAGACACCGGGGGAATGTAGCCTTCGTGAAGACGGAGGACCAGATGGCTGATTGGGTGCGGGATGGACCCGTACTTAATGGGAGAAGAGGATTCACCCGTTTGTGTGTGAAGGAACCGTAAGGATGGGGGACGCAGACCCCATCCCAGTGAAGATGTTGAGAGACACTGGGGCAGACTTTACCCTAGTGAGCGAGGCCCTGTTCCCTGAGAACTACGGGGATACCAGTGTGGGAATGGCGAGTGTGACCACTGTGGGAGGCCCAGTGCAGATGCCCCTACACCGGGTAACCCTGAGTTCGGATTTGGATGCCAAACCCTAGTAGTGGGAGTCTGTGCATCGATGCCCAAGATGGAGGCACAGGTCATCTTGGGAAATGACGCGTGTGGAGGACGTGTCCTCCCGAACCTCTTGAAGGACGAGGAGTGCTTGGAGCACTACAGGAAGAAAGGCGGAGTGTTCGACGCCTGTGGGGACGAGAAAGGAATCGCCATGGAGGCGTTCCCTGTATGTGCCGTAGTTCCGAGGCAGTGCGACGGACGAGGAGAGCGTGGATCTGATAAGGCCGACGAGGAGACGTCCGACGGCCTGGGAATGGATCACCTCGTCATGGAACCAGGAGAGCGAGTGGAGGGCGAAGGCAGCCCAGAAGGTGAGGTACAGGTGACCCTCACCGGTTCTCCTGGGGTGGACCGCACTAGTCTCGAGGAGATGCAGCAGGCAGAATCCCCCAAGTTGATTTGTAAGGCCAAAGGAGGACGTATTGGTCCCGAGAAAGCTACTCACTTTAACAGGCATAAAGGCATACTAATGAGACAGTGTAAACCTGTAAGGATGGAGGTCGGAAAAGCCTCTCCAGGTACGAGAGATCAAGTAGCGTTGCCAGCCAAGTGCAGAGCGGCAGTGTTGAGTCCGTTGCACGCTGTTGACTCTGCGGGTCACCTAGGGATGACCACGATGCGACGTCCAACGTCGAGAGAAGTGGCTGGGCAACTACAACATCTTTTCTCTTGGGTGAGGAGGCCCAGGGAAAATCAGGCTGACAGTGGAAATATGTTCCGGTCTGAGTGTGTCAGACGAACAATGATAAATCAGGGAGTGATGCAGATTCGGTCGTCGCCCTACCGATCGCAGTCGAAGGGGGCGGTCGGAAGATTCCACTCCACCTCAGAGACAGCTCTGAGAATGTTCTGCGTAGAGCAGGAAGACGAGTGGGAAGAGACAGCGGGCCCTGTTTTGTTGGCCATTTGCAAAGCAGTGGCAGAACCGTTAAAATTCTCACACTTCCAGCTGGTGAACGGACGTGAGGTGTGGAACCCTCGGTCCGTAATAGGTAAGCAGTGGACGCCCAGGATGACCTTGAAGACGGTCTGCAGACACATGAGGAGTGTCACACATTGGCGGCTGCAATACTGGCTGGAAGCCAAGATTTTCAGTGGAAAGGACAGCGTAGTCGCAGATGCGTTGTCCCGCATGCACTAACCAGACATGACTCTTATTTTAAGGGGAGGGGTATGTGACGGTGTTCCCCCCCTTCTAATTCTCCCACGCCTGCTGTAAGAGTCATGTCCACTATTCCCGAGCGTTCTCTACATTGCAGGCATCAATTGAACATATGTGGGAGAGAACAGTATTCTCGAAGAGCCGAGAAATTTGCGAAAAGTATATTTTGGCCTGTGGGATAGGCCCTTTAGGGAGCCAATATGGCGCTGGCAAGTCTGTTCTCCCGCCAAAACTGTGTGACGTCAGTGGCGCCAGATTGGTCACCGTCAGCGACATGGCACTGGGAGCCAATGAAAACCAACTTTGGGAAAAGTGACGTCACATAGGCATGGGGGTCCAGCCGTGTTGGCGCCAGGCGATATCAGTCTTTCACGACACGTCCGAGAGGTAGGACGCGCGATCGGTCATCCTGTCAGAGTGACGGATTTACCGAACTCCGGTGGATTTAAGCGTCTCCAGTTGTTGGCACGCACTCTGTGAGGTCTTCCTGCAACCCAGAAGTGGCTCAGATAAGGAATTGACAGAATATTGAGCAACAAGTGCTCAGGGGACAGGTGCGTTGCAAGAAGTGGGCCGGGCATCGACGTGTGTCGTCGTTGGCAGTTCACCAGTATAAGAGACAGCTTAGTGGCCGGGCCACCCACCGTGAGTGAACCGGGTTGACAGCCTTGTCAACCAGGTTGAACGTGTGATCGACGATCCTGTCAAGTTTGACAGTAACCCCACCTTCGTGGAACCCTACGAGTCAACAGTTGGATGCAAGCACGTCGAGAAGTCTTCCCAAATACCTAGCGATATATCTAGACGACGAGGGAATTGACAGTGTTGTGAGCTTCAAGTGCTCTGAAGTCGGGTGCTGTGCGTGTGAAGCTTAAGCAGCATCGTCTGGTACGGCTGGTAACTTCACCGTGACTTCGTAGTGGTGAGAGGCAGTTCCTCTGGGAGTACAGTGACAAGGACTAATTGGGAAACGTGCGACGACCGCCGAGACGTAGGCTGGCTGCCGTAGTTGGGAGGAAAGTTGACGGCCAGGAGACCGACTTCAACCCTGCGACGTACTGTAGAGGAAGAAGCACGGACCTGCTGTGTACAGAAGCGGCGAGACGCGACATCCTAAGGCGTGGGCTTGTGTTTCTGGATGATGAACGAGGCGAGAGCCTGGACCAGGAGCTACAACCCAACTGTCATCCTAGGATAGGTGAAGTAGGTGTTTACAGTTACCCTCCCATTTCCCCTTTAGTTAGCTATATATATATTCTTGTCAGAATATTTTATATGTCGTGAGCAAGTCTCACTTGAGTTTAAGTCACAGAGAGCACAGTATGTGGTGAGGCTACCCAGAGCGCTCACAGTATCAGTTTACATATATATCTATGTGTGGGTGTGTGCAAGCACCAAGATTCATCAGAGAATTTACTGTGACTATTATTAATCTACTGAGTATTATTATTATATATATATTGGTAGTAAACCAGATATTGTGTATTGATCTCTATAATCTATTGATATAAATGCCTGTGGATTGATCTCTATAATCTATTGATATAAGTGCCCGTGTGTTGATCTCTATAATCTATCGATATAAATGCCCGTGTGTTGATCTCTATGATCTATTAATATAAATGCCTGTGTATTGATCTTCATGATGTATATATATATATGCCTGACATTTTATTACTGATTTATATATGACATGCCTGTGTACTGAATAATATCATATACGTGAGTGATCGTCAGTGATATCTCTTTAAGAGAAAGTATAGATATAAAGAAAAGTTCAGTGATCAAGTGAGTGCATTCACAGTAAATATTATTAAGAATAGAGTAATCTTTTGGTACGGTGAAAAGTCACTGTGAGAGTATTGTGAATAAGATGTTGATCGTGAGGCCAGTGAAATCATAAGTAAACCATGTGAACGTTGAATAGTGTTTTGGAAAAAGTTAAATAAACGGGGATCGTGACAATTAGAAAACAAGTACTAGTCTGTTCCCACGATCGCGAGGGTCCCGGTCAGCTGAGTCTGACAGGTGACACGTGCCGATGTTGCCATATCGGTGCGCTCTAGAATATTATGCTATGAATGGAGCAATTGTCATATATTAATCCTGATACATTGATGCATATATATTTCTCGTTGTCTTTTAAGTAAAATACCAAAACTCTTTGGTGTTTGATATCATCCCCTCCATTTATCTTGTGACCGTGTAATGATATAAAGTAGAGTGACCTGCCTGATACTATATTACTGGATTTTGCTCTTGCCACAATTACACCTGACCACTGCAGTGTTACTGGACATCTAAAAAAAACAGTTGGCGACCTTGAAGGCTGTGTAAGAGTTCGGTGTCGGGGCGGGCCACAGATTGAGGGAACGATCTGTGCTCCCACTCATCTTACAATTAAAGGCCGGTTGTGAGACCGACTGGGGTACTCTCCGAGGCCAGCAGTGGAGCCTAGAGGATTGAGGGAAGACCCGCCGAACGACGGTGAGTAGGGGTTATTGTTGGAGCAACCACCTGGAAAGGAGATCCAGTCTACTGTTGCTTTAACCCTTCTCTAACGAGAACACCGTGAAACCCCGACAGTGTGTGTGTGTGTATTCATTAGTTGTATTTTACGGGGGTTGAGCTTTGCTCTTTCGGCCCGCCTCTCAACTGTCAATCTACAGTTGACTAACTACACTAACTACTTTTTTTTTTTTTTTTTTTTTTTTCTTCCCACACCACACACACACACACAACACACACCCCAGGAAGCAGGCCCGTGACAGCTGACTAACTCCAGGTACCTATTTACTGCTAGATACGGGGCATTCATGGAAAGAAACTTTGCCCATTTGTGTCTGCCGGGTGCGGGAATCGAACCCACGCCACAGAATTACAA
>WNGS01122092.1:0-10205 GCA_020271785.1 Procambarus virginalis
GGTGGGATATCTAATAATCATCTAAGAAATGTATTATTCTATATCAATATCAATCAAAATCATATCAATATCATATCTATATCAAATCTATATCATATCAGAATCATATCAGAATCACAATAGATTCACAATATAGCTTGATCCTAGATGATGCCACTATGATCACGTACGCCATAGGGCCCTATAGATGCCTACGTGACTTAGTGCATGTTCTCTCAAGGATCCAGAAGCTTCTAGAAGGATTGTTAATTAAAAATTTATTGGAACATGACGTAGTATCCGGTAGAGATAAAATCGAATCCTTATTAAGAGTCAGTGGTATTATCAAGTACTACTTATAATCTTTAAATCCTATATCATATTTTATTATAATCACATCTTATCTCAATCATAAGTCTAGACTGTAAAAATAATCAATCAATATTCATTGTAAGTAACCCCTTTTCAAGGGGATGGGGGAGGCATCTCGGGAGAGAAGCGCCCACCACAGCCCCGGGCAGAACACGTATGTTTACACAACAGTGTACACGTGACGGTCCCTTAGCGAACATTTTCAGCTCAAGGACACCTTATCTAATATCATTATCACCAGTGAACACTCTCTAGAACTGGGGGAGTACCTGGACAATATATCAACAAGGAAAATCCTAGAACATTTATATCTATAAGTGTAGAGTGGAGCATTTAGTGACGCGGTCTCCACCTTCATCCCTAATCTCATCCCTAATCTTCATTGTTATCTTCTGCAACGCAGTCCATATCCGTAGCAACGCTACTCGTACGTCAACAGCAACGCTACTCGTACGTCAAAACAGCAACGCTGTAATCTAAAATATCGTGCCTAAACTCGCCAAGAGAGTTCTTCAGTCTGGCACACTTTGTCAGACAGGCACCCGGCTTCAGCTAAGTTTATTGAATGTTATTACTGTAGCGTATTAGTTGGCCAATTAAAGCTAGTATAACATTAATATTCTATAAGACTGATAGTCGGTAAAAAGGCGAGGCAACGCCTCATATTTCTGTGAGTTTATTATTAATATTGTGGTACAGCAGAATCTTATCCAAGCTCTGAACCTCATGAGTGTCCAGTGTCAGAGAAGATTGTCACAATAAGTAAACAAATAATCATGAGTGTCCAGAGTGTAGGAAGAGATTCAACAAGCTGACTGTATTTAATCATATACATTGATCATATACATTGCAAATACTTGAATATATAAATTAAGTTAACAATTGCTTGCTTAGTTATTTTTTAAGTAATCATATAAGTTCATTTAATTGAATAATTTTAGTACTCAGTAACAGTACTCAGACCATACATTAGGTCATTTATCATACTTTGCAATTTACAATTTAAGTTGTTTAAAGTATAAGTGTATTGGCTGTTAATTGCTAAGGTGCTAGGCTAGACTGTGTATGTTTAAATCTCTGATTTAAACAGAGCCAGTGTTCAGTTATATAACTGAATTTATAATCTTATCCTTGTATAAAATACAAGCTGATGTGAGATACCTGTTGGCAGGTGGACGTGGAACTGCAATCAACCTATCAACTAATTCACTCACCCCACCTGCCCCTTACAGCCCATTATCTGTCATTAGGAAAAGAGGAGCTAGGATTTACGACCCTAGCTAGAGATTTTAGTTGAATTAATTTGCATACAGTAATTTTTTAATTTAGTTCAGTACAAGTCCCTGGTAGTCTCCTCTTATATCAATCACAGCAGGTTTTTCCCACATTTTTGGTCCTTCGAACCTAGATAGTCTAGAAACTAGATAATTATTGGTCCTTTAAACCTAGATAGTCTATAAACTAGACTATATTATTCCAGCAAATACATAAGAAACTTCTTGATTTTGCATTGGAATAATTTTTACATATTCTAGCCTAACCTAGCTATCAGCCAATATTTATCATAGCTATATATCTAAGTAAACAAATTGTTTGCAGTGGCTTAAGCCACCATATCCATTAACTAGTAAGCATTCATATATTAATTGTGCTGTGTTAAGAAACCACAGTACTTAATCTATCAGTGTCAAAGACAACTGCATATTAATCATATATACTATTATTTACCTCACTTGTGGTAATATACATACATATTTAAGTGTATTATCTAACATTATCTCTAATCAACTGATTTTCAGTGCTGCTCATTACATAATATTCTTTAAAAAAGAATTTTTATCACTGTATGAGCATTTCATTACATATTATCCATAATCAACTATATCAAACCCTATTACAGGTAAAACCAGTAGGCATTCTACTGTATTTTATAAAGCAACTATTAGGGTAACAGATCTTGTAATAACTTTGCAAAAATAGTGACATTTACTATTTTTAAAAAATTATTACAGGATTTACCAACTTGGTGCATTCGGGTCACAAATCAAATTATCACAGTACTTTTGATAATTGAACACCTGCTACAACCAGATTCCAGGGAGGAAATGAAGGACGATCTTTGGAATCATTACCTAAGTAGACAGGAAAGCTCATTTATCAAAACTCATTAACATCACAAATATTTATCAGAAAAAAGAAAATATCTCGGAATCTCCGAAACTCGGAAAAGGTCAAAATGACTAACAGTATTCCACCAGCTACTGAAAAAGAAAAGGACACAAAGTGTCTAAAAAATCACTTGAATCTAAAGCCTACAGACCATTTAAATCAGGTGATAGACAAATGTCATCATCACTTGGCTACAATAGTCTACCATTGGGGATTAAGACCAATCTTAATCTCACATCACAATCTGAATGGCTAAACAGCCCTCATCACTAATCCACAATCTGAATGGCTAAACAGCCCCTCATCACTAATCTACAATCTGAAAGGCTAACAGCCCATTGACAATGTCAATACAAATATTATCATCCATCTAAGATAACTATCTTAATCCAAGAATATAGTCTTGATCATCTAATCTCATGCTTTCACTGGAGTGAAAGCAGCCTCAGAAAATCTGAAGGCAATCAAGCGTCTCAAAGAGACTTACTTAATAGAAAAGGCAAAGCCGAGAAAATAAAAAGCAAAATGCTTCATCACATCATGAATAATGTAGATACACATTATTACAGATACAATTCATCCTTTAAGGAAATCCTTGGAGGAGTACAAGTGTTACATGCTTGTATGACCTACTTGCTTGTAATTACTTACCTACAGGTGTTACATACTTGTAACAACATCTTATCACAAAGCCAAATCTTTGATGGACTTCGAGCTTACGTACAAAGATTACGAAGCCGAGGAAAACTTAGATCTCAAGAAAAAATCACTAAAAGTGAATCCACGGACAAAAACAAAAATGTCCAAACTGGCAGTCCAAAATCAAGGCAACAAAACTCCTCTTCTGCAAAGTGGAAAAAGAGTAATGTTGGCTCTTATGCTATATCCTCCACAGTTAACAGAACTGTAGGAAATCAAGCTCCCAAGACAGATAAGACAAAAGGAGCAGCAAGTGCCCCAAGATGCTTATTCTGTCAAGAAGCACATAGCATTTATCAATGCACAGTTTATGAAGGCCGTGCCAGTCGAATCAATCGACTGAAATCTCTGAACAGGTGCATCCGTTGTCTACGGAAGCACGATACAAGTGAGTGTAACACTCAATTGCAGAACTGCCAATATTGTAATAAAAGTGTACATCACACAGCACTCTGTGGTGATATCAACACTCAATCCAGATCACTTGCTTCCAATAATCAATCTTCATCTCAGGCAAAGCCAAAAGATGATACCACAACAGCAGTACAATTCTGTACAGTAATGAGTAATGTCAATGCCTCAGATACAGAAATTGTTACAACTGCCATATTGCCTACAGCACAGCTAAAACTGTGTAATGAAGGAGTTTGTATTCAAACTAGAGGCTTTTTTGATCAGGGTTCACAGAAAACCTTCATCAGTAAAAAGATGGCAGAAGATTTACAACTTAAATCTTCAAAGCAAGTATCTACATCCATATCAGGGTTTTTACCAGTTCAGGTCATAGAACCTTTCCGGTAGTACAACTCATGGTCTGCCTGGGTACATCCCAAAGGACAGTCGAAGCCATAGTAGTTGATAAAATTCCTACTGAAATGGAAGTGACTGGTCTGGCAGCCACAATTAAATTCCTAAAAGAAAAAGGAATTCAATTAGCAGATCCTCGGCTCGATTCGGATTACATAGGAGATATCGGAATCCTGATTGGAGCTGACTATTATCATCAATTCATTCTGTCAGAAGAATGTATGGGTATGAAAATACTCAAATCAGCAGGAGGCATATTGTTGACAGGACCTATACTAGATCTTGAACCTTCAACTCCTGAAAAATCACATCATACAGAAACTGTAATCATGGCCTGACTAGGCAAAGATCAATCACCCCTTAAAATCCCCCACATGATTGATGATGGATTGGAATCTGTACATCAATTGTGGGAACTTGATGCTATAGGAATAATTCCTGATCAACCAAGTCCTGATGATGTCTGTGCATACAATCAGTACTTAGAAACTGTACAGTATCATGATGGACAGTACTGGGTAAGGCTACCATGGAAAATCAACCATAAAACCTTACCTACCAATTATCACATGGCTTATAGTCAATTTAAATCTCAATTAGCAAAGCTAAGAAAAAGGCCTGAGCATTTAAAACTCTATCATGAGATTATAGCTCAACAATTACAGAATAAATTCATAGAAGTCGTGAAACACGACAATAAGCAAACAGGCCATTTTTTACCACACATGGCTGTAATGAGAGAATCAAAAACAACTCCTTTACGGATAGTTTTTAACTGTAGCTCTAAATCTGGACCCCAAGGAACCAGTCTAAATGATTGTTTGCAAACAGGTCCAAGTCTAACTCAGAAATTGTATGACATACTGTTGAAGTTTAGACTTAATAAATATGCATATTCAGCAGATATAAGTAAGGCCTTTCTAAGAGTCGGCTTGCAGGAAGAAGATAGAGACTTCACTAAGTTTCTATGGGTAGAGAACCCAGAAGATATCAATAGTCCTATAGTGACTTTCAGATTCTCCTCAGTTCTTTTCGGCGAGACTTCAAGTCCATTCCTGTTGCAAGCAACAGGGAAATGGACTTGAAGTCTCGCCGAAAAGAACTGAGGAGAATCTGAAAGTCACTATAGGACTATTGATATCTTCTGGGTCTCTACCCATAGAAACTTAGTGAAGTCTCTATCTTCTTCCTGCAAGCCGACTCTTAGAAAGGCCTTACTTATATCTGCTGAATATGCATATTTATTAAGTCTAAACTTCAACAGTATGTCATACAATTTCTGAGTTAGACTTGGACCTGTTTGCAAACAATCATTTAGACTGGTTCCTTGGGGTCCAGATTTAGAGCTACAGTTAAAAACTATCCGTAAAGGAGTTGTTTTTGATTCTCTCATTACAGCCATGTGTGGTAAAAAATGGCCTGTTTGCTTATTGTCGTGTTTCACGACTTCTATGAATTTATTCTGTAATTGTTGAGCTATAATCTCATGATAGAGTTTTAAATGCTCAGGCCTTTTTCTTAGCTTTGCTAATTGAGATTTAAATTGACTATAAGCCATGTGATAATTGGTAGGTAAGGTTTTATGGTTGATTTTCCATGGTAGCCTTACCCAGTACTGTCCATCATGATACTGTACAGTTTCTAAGTACTGATTGTATGCACAGACATCATCAGGACTTGGTTGATCAGGAATTATTCCTATAGCATCAAGTTCCCACAATTGATGTACAGATTCCAATCCATCATCAATCATGTGGGGGATTTTAAGGGGTGATTGATCTTTGCCTAGTCAGGCCATGATTACAGTTTCTGTATGATGTGATTTTTCAGGAGTTGAAGGTTCAAGATCTAGTATAGGTCCTGTCAACAATATGCCTCCTGCTGATTTGAGTATTTTCATACCCATACATTCTTCTGACAGAATGAATTGATGATAATAGTCAGCTCCAATCAGGATTCCGATATCTCCTATGTAATCCGAATCGAGCCGAGGATCTGCTAATTGAATTCCTTTTTCTTTTAGGAATTTAATAGTGGCTGCCAGACCAGTCACTTCCATTTCAGTAGGAATTTTATCAACTACTATGGCTTCGACTGTCCTTTGGGATGTACCCAGGCAGACCATGAGTTGTACTACCGGAAAGGTTCTATGACCTGAACTGGTAAAAAACCCTGATATGGATGTAGATACTTGCTTTGAAGATTTAAGTTGTAAATCTTCTGCCATCTTTTTACTGATGAAGGTTTTCTGTGAACCCTGATCAAAAAAGCCTCTAGTTTGAATACAAACTCCTTCATTGCACAGTTTAGCTGTGCAGTAGGCAATATGGCAGTTGTAACAATTTCTGTATCTGAGGCATTGACATTACTCATTACTGTACAGAATTGTACTGCTGTTGTGGTATCATCTTTTGGCTTTGCCTGAGATGAAGATTGATTATTGGAAGCAAGTGATCTGGATTGAGTGTTGATATCACCACAGAGTGCTGTGTGATGTACACTTTTATTACAATATTGGCAGTTCTGCAATTGAGTGTTACACTCACTTGTATCGTGCTTCCGTAGACAACGGATGCACCTGTTCAGAGATTTCAGTCGATTGATTCGACTGGCACGGCCTTCATAAACTGTGCATTGATAAATGCTATGTGCTTCTTGACAGAATAAGCATCTTGGGGCACTTGCTGCTCCTTTTGTCTTATCTGTCTTGGGAGCTTGATTTCCTACAGTTCTGTTAACTGTGGAGGATATAGCATAAGAGCCAACATTACTCTTTTTCCACTTTGCAGAAGAGGAGTTTTGTTGCCTTGATTTTGGACTGCCAGTTTGGACATTTTTGTTTTTGTCCGTGGATTCACTTTTAGTGATTTTTTCTTGAGATCTAAGTTTTCCTCGGCTTCGTAATCTTTGTACGTAAGCTCGAAGTCCATCAAAGATTTGGCTTTGTGATAAGATGTTGTTACAAGTATGTAACATTGTAGGTAAGTAATTACATGCAAGTAGGTCATACAAGCATGTAACACTTGTACTCCTCCAAGGATTTCCTTAAAGGATGAATTGTATCTGTAATAATGTGTATCTACATTATTCATGATGTGATGAAGCATTTTGCTTTTTATTTTCTCGGCTTTGCCTTTTCTATTAAGTAAGTCTCTTTGAGATGCTTGATTGCCTTCAGATTTTCTGAGGCTGCTTTCACTCCAGTGAAAGCATGAGATTAGATGATCAAGACTATATTCTTGGATTAAGATAGTTATCTTAGATGGATGATAATATTTGTATTGACATTGTCAATGGGCTGTTAGCCTTTCAGATTGTAGATTAGTGATGAGGGGCTGTTTAGCCATTCAGATTGTGGATTAGTGATGAGGGCTGTTTAGCCATTCAGATTGTGATGTGAGATTAAGATTGGTCTTAATCCCCAATGGTAGACTATTGTAGCCAAGTGATGATGACATTTGTCTATCACCTGATTTAAATGGTCTGTAGGCTGTAGATTCAAGTGATTTTTTAGACACTTTGTGTCCTTTTCTTTTTCAGTAGCTGGTGGAATACTGTTAGTCATTTTGACCTTTTCCGAGTTTCGGAGATTCCGAGATATTTTCTTTTTTCTGATAAATATTTGTGATGTTAATGAGTTTTGATAAATGAGCTTTCCTGTCTACTTAGGTAATGATTCCAAAGATCGTCCTTCATTTCCTCCCTGGAATCTGGTTGTAGCAGGTGTTCAATTATCAAAAGTACTGTGATAATTTGATTTGTGACCCGAATGCACCAAGTTGGTAAATCCTGTAATAATTTTTTAAAAATAGTAAATGTCACTATTTTTGCAAAGTTATTACAAGATCTGTTACCCTAATAGTTGCTTGATAAAATACAGTAGAATGCCTACTGGTTTTACCTGTAATAGGGTTTGATATAGTTGATTATGGATAATATGTAATGAAATGCTCATACAGTGATAAAAATTCTTTTTTAAAGAATATTATGTAATGAGCAGCACTGAAAATCAGTTGATTAGAGATAATGTTAGATAATACACTTAAATATGTATGTATGTTACCACAAGTGAGGTAAATAATAGTATATATGATTAATATGCAGTTGTCTTTGACACTGATAGATTAAGTACTGTGGTTTCTTAACACAGCACAATTAATATATGAATGCTTACTAGTTAATGGATATGGTGGCTTAAGCCACTGCAAACAATTTGTTTACTTAGATATATAGCTATGATAAATATTGGCTGATAGCTAGGTTAGGCTAGAATATGTAAAAATTATTCCAATGCAAAATCAAGAAGTTTCTTATGTATTTGCTGGAATAATATAGTCTAGTTTATAGACTATCTAGGTTTAAAGGACCAATAATTATCTAGTTTCTAGACTATCTAGGTTCGAAGGACCAAAAATGTGGGAAAAACCTGCTGTGATTGATATAAGAGGAGACTACCAGGACTTGTACTGAACTAAATTAAAAAATTACTGTATGCAAATTAATTCAACTAAAATCTCTAGCTAGGGTCGTAAATCCTAGCTCCTCTTTTCCTAATGACAGATAATGGGCTGTAAGGGGCAGGTGGGGTGAGTGAATTAGTTGATAGGTTGATTGCAGTTCCACGTCCACCTGCCAACAGGTATCTCACATCAGCTTGTATTTTATACAAGGATAAGATTATATAAATTCAGTTATATAACTGAACACTGGCTCTGTTTAAATCAGAGATTTAAACATACACAGTCTAGCCTAGCACCTTAGCAATTAACAGCCAATACATTTATACTATAAACAACTTAAATTGTAAATTGCAAAGTATGATAAATGACCTAATGTATGGTCTGAGTACTGTTACTGAGTACTAAAATTATTCAATTAAATGAACTTTATGATTACTTAAAAAATAACTAAGCAAGCAATTGTTAACTTAATTTATATATTCAAGTATTTGCAATGTATATGATCAATGTATATGATTAAATACAGTCAGCTTGTTGAATCTCTTCCTACACTCTGGACACTCATGATTATTTGTTTACTTATTGTGACAATCTTCTCTGACACTGGACACTCATGAGGTTCAGAGCTTGGATAAGATTCTGCTGTACCACAATATTAATAATAAACTCACAGAAATATGAGGCGTTGCCTCGCCTTTTTACCGACTATCAGTCTTATAGAATATTAATGTTATACTAGCTTTAATTGGCCAACTAATACGCTACAGTAATAACATTCAATAAACTTAGCTGAAGCCGGGTGCCTGTCTGACAAGTGTGCCAGACTGAAGAACTCTCTTGGCGAGTTTAGGCACGATATTTTAGATTACAGCGTTGCTGTTTTGACGTACGAGTAGCGTTGCTGTTGACGTACGAGTAGCGTTGCTACGGATATAGGACTGCGTTGCAGAAGATAACAATGAAGATTAGGGATGAGATTAGGGATGAAGGTGGAGACCGCGTCACTAAATGCTCCACTTCACTCTTATTTTACATAAATGTTCTAGGATTTTCCTTGTTGATATATTGTCCAGGTACTCCCCCAGTTCTAGAGAGTGTTCACTGGTGATAATGATATTAGATAAGGTGTCCTTGAGCTGAAAATGTTCGCTAAGGGACCGTCACGTGTACACTGTTGTGTAAACATACGTGTTCTGCCCGGGGGCTGTGGTGGGCGCTTCTCTCCCGAGATGCCCTCCCCCATCCCCCTTGAAAAGGGGTTAGCTTACAATGAATATTGATTGATTATTTTTACAGTCTAGACTTATGATTGAGATAAGATGTGATTATAATAAAATATGATATAGGATTTAAAGATTATAAGTAGTACTTGATAATACCACTGACTCTTAATAAGGATTCGATTTTATCTCTACCGGATACTACGTCATGTTCCAATAAATTTTTAATTAACAAATCCTTCTAGAAGCTTCTGGATCCTTGAGAGAACATGCACTAAGTCACGTAGGCATCTATAGGGCCCTATGGCGTACGTGATCATAGTGGCATCATCTAGGATCAAGCTATATTGTGAATCTATTGTGATTCTGATATGATTCTGATATGATATAGATTTGATATAGATATGATATAGATATGATTTGATATGATATTGATATGATATAGAAATAATACATTTCTTAGATGATTATTAGATATGGTGGGTAAAAATTTCCCACA
>WNGS01122104.1:0-10136 GCA_020271785.1 Procambarus virginalis
ATTGCTTAGGCGTACCTGCAAGAGGAGGCAAGTCACTAGCCTCATCAGTCACTAGGGCAATAAATTAATTCCCCAGAGGACAACTTGATCCCCATCCCTCCTCAACGCAAAAACGTCGTGGAAGACCCAAGAGTTCCAATGATAATTTTAAGCTTGAAACACAAGTGACCAAGAAAATTGAAGAGGGCAAACACAGTAGGGGGCAATTAGGTTCACCAGTGAAGAAACAATCGCCCCTAGAGATACAGCAACTGCCGACTCACTGAGAGAAGCAACTCCCAGAGTACCATGGGAACCCACTGCTCGGGACACAATGCCCCAGACATGGGACCTCTATTCTCCAAGCATCAGAGGTATACAAGCCATCATGTCATTCACCAGGCTCAGCAGGGGGATACCTGGAGTAAGACCTCAGCACCCAGGAGATGACAAACCCAGTTTCGGCGAAGTTGCCGAGACACTACTGTCAGAGATCACGAAGTTTGTCAACGACTGTCTCTCCGGGTTGATCCCAGACACAATTAAACCGTTCTTCTCGGAGCATCCCTTTGTGCCCTTAAGAAGAAGGATGGTGGAGTCAGACCCTGCCGTGGGCAACACACTTCGGCGCCTTGTTGCTAGGGCAGCTGTCAGAAAAATCAGCATAGACGCTGCAACGATGCTTCGACCCCATCAACTAGGTTTTGGTGTCCCCCATGGCTGTGAAGCAGCAGCTCATGGCAGCACGAGCCTATATCAAGGACCTCCCAGTAAATAAGGCATTAATTAAATTAGACTTTAAAAATGCCTTCAACCAGGTAAAAAGGGATGTGGTACTGGAAGCAGTTCGAACCAGCTTTCCTTGTCTACTTCCTTTCGTTTCAGCAGGGTACAGTAGGGAATCGACACTGTTGTTTGGGAACATGAAGTTGTTTCCGCAGAAGGTGTCCAGCAGGAGACCCACTTGCCCCTTTCTTTTCTGCATGGCAGCTAAGGAGGTCACAAGTAGGTTGTCCAGCGAATTCAACATCTGGTTCCTGGACGATGGCACCCTGGCAGGGACACAGGAATCCCTACTAGGAGATCTTCAGCTAGTGAAATCTAGGGGAGAGGAGTTAGGCCTTACACTAAATCCATCAAAGTGTGAAATCATCTCGTCCAACCAATCAATCATAAATGCAGTACAATCTTATGCCAGGAGTCCAAGTGATCGCTCCCACCGACAGTGTGCTGCTAGGGGCACCTCTGGGCTCGAACGCCATTGAGGTAGTCCTCGAAGAAAAGCTTAAAGACCTGAGGAGGATGGAGGCGCGAATAGGGGCTTTGGATGCTCATGATGCGTTGTACCTTCTTACAAGGTGCCTGGCCTTGCCCAGGCTTACCTATTTCCTCAGTGTGCTCCTTCTTTTGACAGCCCAAATTAACGGAATACGATTCACTCCTAAAGACAATAACTATGAAAGTGTTAAACCTCTCCCTGCAAGATGACCAGTGGGACCAAGCAACGCTCCCAGTTAGACTCGGGGGTATAGGTATTCGCAAGGCGACACAGTTAGCATTGCCGGCATTCTTATCCTCGACCAGTGCTACAAGTGAATTAGTGAAGGAAATACTACCAGAACACCTAAGGAACTCCATTGGGATTCGTGATCCCAAATTGTGGAAGGAGCTGGTCGGTGGGACACACTCGCCAATTCACACACCCGACCAACTTGTCCAAACGACGGTAAACAGGCCAAATGGGATAGCCCTATAGTGGAGAACATCGCCAAAGCATTGCTGGACGTAGCTTCTCAGAAGGACAGAGCGCGTCTCCTAGCTGTGCAAGCCCCCATGCTGGGGACTTCTGTTGGCAGTCCCTAATTCCGCCTTGGGCACCCGCCTGGATCATCGGGCCCTAAGTATTGGTGTTGCTCTGCGCCTTGCCGCCCCTATCTCCACCGAGCACCGGTGTATTTGCGGCCAGGCACGGGCAGACCAATACGGCAGCCATGGTCTCATCTGTCGTAAGACACAGGGAAAGATTGCCAGACACGAGGCAGTCAATGACATCATCAAGAGAAGTTTGGCTACAGCTGGGTGTCCAGCACAAAGGGAACCCCAGCTGTGCAGACCTGACAACAGCCAAAAACGCCCAGATGAGTCCACCTGCAGCCATGGAGGGAAGGTAAACAGGTCGTATGGGATACACCTGTGCATCTACATTGGCTGATACCTATTTACGTTACAGCTCAGCGGAAGGAGGGGGGCAGCCACCTTCAGGGAGACCCAGAAAATCCACAAGTACAGAAACCTAGAACGTTGTTACAGGTTCGTGCCGATAGGCTCAGAGACTTGGGCGCCTGGGGTAAATGTGCACTCAAGTTTTTAAAGGAGGTTGGTGAGGAACTCATTGGGAAAACTAGAGACCCACGAGCAGCCAGTTTCCTATTCAGCGCCTCAGTGTCGCAGTGCAGAGGGGAAATGCGTGCTGTATCCTGGGTACGCACCCAACCTCCGAGGAGCTGGACGAGGTCTTCGAACGCTGATTGTTTAATTGTTATATATTTGTGTGTGTGTGTGTGTGTGTGTTCTCTGTAAACTGTAGCATTGCAATAAAATAAAACAAAACATACAAAAAAATAATAGGGGTGGTAGGAGAAGAAAAGAATTAAGTATTCAGTGAGAATCCACAAGATCTTCTCTGAATGCTCTTTGTTCTTCTTCGAGGATGTGGGTCCCTGCAATTGCACCAGAGGTGGTACCCCTATATATATATATATATATATATATATATATATATAATTATATATATATATATAATATATATATATTATAATATATATATATAATCATCGGCATGATGATATAATTAATTATATAATTATATCATCAATTTATTATATATATAAAATATCCAAAATAAAGAAAATAAAAAGAATCATAATACAAACATTAGATTTTGAACTGGGGAAAAGATTTTCTACTGCTTCGGCTTACAAATACAACCCCACCAAGTGAAAAGGAACGATACCATGAGATCCAGCAGATACCACGAGATCATGAAGACGAATTGTATTTGCAATTATCGATTTATGTAACTTTTCCACAATAGACGTTAGGCTAATTGGCCGATAGTTTGATGCAAGTGATCTATCTCCTTTCTTAAAAATTAGTACCACATTAGCAACCTTCCATTACTCTGGTACCCTGTTTGACTCTATTGATTTAATAAATATGGTAGACAGTTGCTCGCAAATCTCCTCTTTGCATTCTTTAAGTATCCTGACAAACACTTCATCCGGTCCTGGGGATTTGTTTGGTTTGAGTTTTACTATTTGTTTAATTACATCCTCCCTGGTAACTGCTGAACTAGTCAACCTGTCCTCGTCCCCCACCCGCATAGATCTGTTCGGCTGAAGGCATATTGTTAAGTTCCTCTTTGGTAAGTACATAGATAAAATATTGATTAAAAATACTACTCATCACTTCGTCATTATCCGTTATCTGACCTTTCTCAGTTTTAAATGGACCTATCCTTTCAACAATCCTTGTTCGGTATTACTGAAAAACCCTTTTGGATTTGTCTTTGCTTGCCCTGCTACGCGAACTTCATAATTTCTTTTTGCCCTTCTTATCTCTTCTTTTAACATTTCTAACCAGTTGTACGAATTCCTGTTCTAAACAGACTTTCCCACTCTTAATCCTTTTGTACCACACCCTTTTTTTACCTCTAAAACTCTTCAGTTCCTTTGTTATCCATTTGTGGGTCACTAGTATTTGATCTATTCAATTTGTATGGTATAGTGCGTTCCTGTGCTTTGTTTAGAATATCATTAAATGTTATATTTTGAATCCACATAAGTCCCTTTTTACGTCACCTATCGCTGGGTTCACGTCTCATTCCAAGACCGGCCCATCCTCCATGCCCAAGACTTTCCAATCTATTTGACCCAAAAAATTCTTAGGCTATTAAAATCAGCTTTTCGAAATAATTTCACTTTAACTGAATTTTCTCCTACAGATCTATTTCGTTCTATGCTAAATCTGATTTCTTTTTGATTACTATTCCCTAGCTCACTCCCTGTTTCGATTTCATTAATTTGTGTTTCTCTGTTAGTTAACACCAAATCTAAAATATTATTTTTCCGCATTGGATCCTTCATGTGTTGCGTAAGAAAGCAATCGTCAATTAATTCTAATAAAATCTCATGCTTCATTATTCCCTGTTCTGTTAAACCAATTTAGTCCAATAAAATTAAAGTCACCCATGACACAAATAATGCTAGACCTAGATGCTCTAGATATTTTATCCCATAGGTGCTTTGCTTCCATCCTGTCTAAGTTCGGTGGCCTGTATAGAACTTCTATTATAAGATTATTTTATTTTTAGTTTAATTCTAGCCAATTAGTTTCTGTGTGGCTCAGTTTTGATTCCCTCTTTGAGACTACATTTCAAATTTTCCCAAACATATATGGGTTCTCACTCTCCTCGTCTAATTTTTGTATAATTGGTTGCAACCCGTCCTCGCAAATTCGTATAGTCAATATTGACTTATTAAATACGTGCATAGGTGACATACTAAACATAATAGTTTACCTTGAAAAGCTTCATAGAAAACACCGACCTTACCTAACCTTGTTAGTAAGTTAAGATAAGCATCTTACAGCTTCGTAATTACAATTGTTACTTAACCTATTATAGGTATAGGTTAAGTAATAATTGTAATTAGTATGTTAAGATAAGCGTCTTATACCTTCGTAATTACAATTGTTACTTAACCTATTATAGGCATAGGTTAAGTAATAATTGTAATTACGAAGCAATAAGATGCTTATCTTAACATACTAACAACGTTAGGTAAGGTCGGTGTTTTCTATGAAGCTTTTCAAGGTTAGCTATTATGTTTAGTGTATCACCTATGCACTTATTTAATAAGTCAATATTGACTATACGAATTTGCGAGGACGGGTTGGTGTGAAATAGTTTATATCCATTTATTTGATATTCAGCAAATAGTTCTCTATTCTCTACAATCATCCACGTTTCGGTTAGTGCAATAATATCTATTTTTCTGTGATACAAGTGCATTTAAATCGTTTATTTTGTTTCTTAGACTCCTGCTGTTCGTGTAATATACTCAAAGTGTATTATTATTTTGTTGCCCAACTCCTCAAAATGTTTAATAAAAGTACTACTCACCCCATCGTCATTATCCAATATCTGACCTATCTCTGTTTTTAATGGAACTATTCTTTCTTTAAACTTTGTTAGATATAACAGGAAAAACTTTAAGATTTGACTTTGCCCTCCCTGCTATGCGAACTTCATAGATTCTGATTGCCCTCCTTATCTCTTTTTTTTTTACATTTTAACTAGATGAATGAATTCTTGTTAAGTGACGTCCACATTCTTATTCAACTTATATCAAGATCTCTTTCTACCTATAAGGTTCTTCAGATTCTTTGTTATCCATTTCGGGTCATTGGTATTCGATCTGTTAAATTTGTATGATACTACGTTCCTTTGATTTGCTTAGAATATTTTAAATAAGTTGTGTTTGGAATTGAAAGAGATCTAGGAGTTATGATTAATAAGAATTTAAACCAAAAAGCAACACATAAATGTTCGTAATAAGGCAAATAGGACACTGGAATTTATTAATCGAAACGTTACTAATAAGACACCTGGTGTTGTTTATCAGCTTTATCTTGATCTGGTTAGGCACCATTTAGATTATGCAGGTCAGTTTTGGTTGTTGTACTGTAGAATGTATAAAAATTCACTAGAACGCGTCCAGCGTATGATGACAAAGTTTATCCTCCAAATTAGAAATGTAATATGAAGCAAGATTGACAAAAGATAAGTTACATTCTCTAGAAAGACGAAGAACTAAGGATGTCATGATAACGGTGTATAAATGGATGAATGAACATAACAAAGGGAATATTAATAGGGTATTAAAATTATTAATACAAGAGAGAACACGAAATAATGGGAACGGGTAATAAATAGGCAAGAGAGAGGTGAGGAGCTCTCTAGTCTTTGCCCTCCTGACTTTGATCTCATTAAACGTTTCCGTGTCATCTGCCCTTCTCTTCCTTATTTCTATGGTCTTCCTAAGACTCATAAACCTGGTGTTCCTCTTCGTCCTATCATTTCTTCACGGGGCTCTGTCAGCTATTCTCTTGCCTCCTGGCTCGCTAAAACCCTGACGCCTTACCTTGGCACTTTTTCCCCTGCCCACCTTCGTCACTCTCAGGACTTCATAGAAAGACTGCGCCTGCAACCCTCTTGTAAGATGCTTAGTCTTGATGTTGACTCTCTGTTTACAAATGTTCCGCTAGATGACGTTCTCTCTTTCCTTAGACGGAAGGCGTCAGAGGGCCTTCTTCCTCTCCCTCTTCCCACTGACGTTTTCCTCGATCTCATTAGACTCTGTGTTGAATCTAATTCTTTCTCTTTTAACGGTAAATATTACACTCAAACTTTCGGTGTCGCTATGGGTTCCCCTCTCTCCCCTGTTCTTGCTAATTTCTACATGGAATACTTCGAAACTGTTCTTCTTCCTTCTATTGATACTCGTCCCTCTCTCTGGCTTCGCTATGTTGATGACATTTTTGCTTTATGGCCTCATGACCTTAATCTTTTCCAGCCTTTCCTCGCCTCTCTTAACAATCTGGCTCCTTCTATCCATTTCAAAGTTGAGTGGGAATCTAATTCCCTCCTTCCTTTTCTGGATGTTCATGTTCACAGCTCTGTGTCTGGGTTCTCTTTCTCTGTCTACCGTAAACCCATGCACAGTGGCATGTACATTCACTTCTTTTCCTACCATCCTCCTTCTGTTAAGAAAAATGTCCTCGTCTCTCTCTTCCTCCGCGCTCTACGCATCAGCGACCCTCAGTTTCTTGATTCTGAAATTTCCTTTATCTACAAATCATTCTCTCGCCTTGGTTATCCTTTGCATTTCATCAACTCTGCCTACTCTCAAGCTAAACGAAATTTCTTTCATCCTAAACCTGCTTCCAACAGTAGTAGCACTGTACTATGCCTTCCCTTCATATCTGAACTCAAAACTTTTACCAATACCTTTCGTCCTCTTGACATTAAACTCGCCTTTCGACAAACTAACACACTTCGTAGCAATCTAGTTCACACTGCTCCTCCTGCTTCAAATGCTGCTGGTGTCTACTCTATTTCCTGTTCATCTTGTCCTCTCCAATACTTTGGCGAAACTGGCCGTACACTGAATGACAGACTTAAAGAACACAAGAGAAGTGTTAAGTCTGCAGACACTAACAATGCTCTCTTCTGCCATGTGAGGGATTCTAATCATCCCATTGATTGGTCTTCCTCCAAAATAATCTTTCCTGCCTCTACTCTTCACAGACGCCGTCTTGTAGAATCGGCTCTTATACACCAAGTACCCAACATGAACATGAGTCCTGGCTTTGTTGCTGTGGACTCTTCCCTTTCACAGTACATACTCAAATGCTCTAATCTTTCTAACAAACGTGACTTAACATAAGCTTACCCCTTCCATTTATCTTTCTTTCTCTTTCCTTTTCTTTCTCTCTTCTCCTACGCTCCCTTGCTATCCTCTTCTTATTCCTATTACTTTTCCTTCGGTGGTTATAATGGGAGCTGCCTCGTATGGGCCAATAGGCCTTCTGCAGTTCTCATTATTACTACTATTCTCTACACCTTACTTTCCTCCTCACCTCTCTCTTGCCTATTTATTACCCGTTCTCTACCTCCTCATCACAAGCGACTTGAGAATGGTCCAGGACGGACCGAAACGTCGTCGTCCCTTCAACTTCTAGTGTGTGGTCTGGTCAACATACTTCAGCCACGTTATTGTGACTCATCGCCTGCACACGAAATAATGGGTATAAATTGGATAAGGTTAGATCTAGGAAAGACCTGGGTAAATACTGGTTTGGTAGTTGTTGAGTTGTGGAACTAATTACCACGTAACATATTAGAAGAAGGATCCCTTGATTGTTTCAAGCAGTATTTAGACATATATATGAATGATATTGGGTGCATATAAATAGGAACTGCCTCGTGTTGGCAGCGCCCAATAAGACCTATGCAGTTATCTTTATTCTTATGTTAAGATTTAGGAAACACCTGGGTAAACCTGATTCGGTAACAGGGTGTTTGATTTGTTGAGCCAATAACCGAGTAACGTTGTGGAGATGCCTTCTACAGTTACCTTGTTCTTATGTTCTTATGTTCTAGATAGGTTGCTTATAAATAGGAGTTGCCTCCTATGGGCCAATAGGCTTTCTGCAGTTGCCATTATTCTTATGTTCTTAAGTTTTAATTATATTCTCTAGAAAGGCGGGTAATTATGGGGTGACATGATAGAGGTGTACAAGTGAATGATTGTATATAACAAAGGGGATTGGTTATAAATAGGAGCTGCCTCGTATGGGCCAATTGGCTTTGTGCTGTTGCTTTTATTCTTATGTTCCTAAGCTATAATTATATTCTCTAAAACGGCGGAGAATTAGAGGGTGACATGATAGAGGTGTACAAGTGAATGAATGTATATAACAAAGGGGATATTAAATGGGTAATAAAAATATCAACACTAAACAAAACACGAAACAATAGTTATAAAGTGGATAAGTTCCGATTTAGTTAAAATCTTGGTAAATACTGGTTCGGTAACAGGGTTGTTGATTTGTTGAACCAATTACCGCGTAACATAATAGAAGTAGGATCCCTTGATAGTTTCCTGCATAAGTTAGATATATATATGAATGATATTAGGTGAATATAAATAGGAACTTCCTTGTTGGAACAATAGGCGTTCTGCTGTTACCGTCATTCGTATATACTTATGAATGGAACTTCAGAGTGAGGTGACAGTGGATTCCATCTGGTGAGGTGGTAAGTCTCTGCATAAAACGATCCCAGCTCGATGCCCACCATCCAGTCTCCTGCCTGAGTCTCGTAAGGATGGAAGCTAAAGTGAAGCACAACAGCGGTTCAATTATTCGAGGTTGTGGCGCTGCAAACAAGTCGCGTGTTCACAAGGAACGGAAGATGAGGTTCAACTTCTCCCACTCCAAACTCGACGCTTTAACAGATGTCGACATTTGTCACGAGAAGAATCTGAATTGGAAAGATAACAAAGGTTGCATTCTGAAGTATGAGAAGCTTGAACGGATGGAAGGAGTGCACTAGATCGTCTCATGAAGTTTAAAACACCGTCTACTTCATTGAATATGCTACCCGTTCAAAGCCTGTATGTTCCTTCTTCAGTGAACAAATGGTGTTTCAGCAAGGCCTGTATAACCCGCCTCTTATCTCAACTGTGGAAGAGGGCGACGCCGAGATGTGTTACGAGAGCTTGGAACGGAAAGGACGGAAAGCTGTTGATCGCCTCATGAACTTTACAAATGTAAAAAAATTGCAAAAGAGGCACACTTCCCTGCAGGCCTCCGTGCTCCTGTATCCTTCAAATAATATGTTGCCGCAAAGCCAGCATGTTCAGTTAAATTCAGGGCAATGATGACCTGCAGTTCCTGCAAGACTCTATATACCACTTCCAATGTCTCCTTTGCACGAGGGGTTCAGACAGGAAAAACCTGCCAAGATTTCACCATCCCATTGTGCTTGTTCAAATTCACGAGATGACCTACAGTTCCTGCAAGACCCTATGTACCGCCTCCAATGTCTCCTTTACAGGAGGACAGACAGGAAATTGCTGCCAAGGTTTCTGCATCACATGGGGGTTGGCAACCTTCAATGATGACCTACAGTTTCTGCAAGACATTTATGTACCGCCTCCAATGTCTCCTTTGCACGATAGCGACAGCCGGAAAATCCTGCTAAGTTTCACCATCCCATCGTGCTTGTCCAACTCACGAGATGACCTACGTTCCTGCAAGACTTTATGTACCGCCTCCAATGTCCTCTTTACACGAGGACAGACAGGAAAAACCTGCCAAGATTTACCATCCATCGTGTGCTTGTCCAACATTCACGAGATGACCTACAGTTCCTGCAAGACATTTAATGTACCGCCTCCAATGTCTCCTTGCACGAGGAGAGAGGCAGGAAAAAACTGCCAAGATTTCACCATCCCATCGTGCTTGTCCAACATCACGAGATGACTACAGTTCCTGCAAGACCTTTATGTACCGCCTCCAATGTCTCCTTT
>WNGS01122105.1:0-11712 GCA_020271785.1 Procambarus virginalis
ATTACAATCTTGTAAAGCCACTAGTACGCGCAGCGTTTCGGCAGGTCCTTAATCTAAGAAAATTTTTAGTAGGTAAATACTAGCAAAAATTATAAAAAAGAAATGATAACAGTTACATGGCAAGAAAGAAAAAAGAAAAAAAAAAAAGATGAGAGAAAATTGTAGGTACAGTATAATAAAGCACTTAGGTAGCTAAGATTGATTGCAATGAAAGCTTGAATGGTAGTTGACAAAATTGGGTAGGCACAATACAGCAAATGGCTAGCACATAAAGGAAGACAGCAATGAACACAATGATAAGGTTTTTGGGTTAAATACATAAGAATTAGGAGATTGGTAACACTAGATACAGAGCAAAAAATAAAGCTCAGTGTAGGAAACTAAGAAGATGAAATTAAGTACTTTTTGGTTTTGTTTTAAATAAGGCAAAAGTTTTACAGTTTTTCAATTCACTAGGGAGTGAGTTCCATAGACTAGGTCCCTTAATTTGCATAGAGTGTTTACACAGATTAAGTTTGACCCTGGGGATATCAAAGAGATATTTATTTCTGGTGTGGTGATAATGGGTCCTATTACATCTGTCCAGAGAGAGTTTCAGAGCATGGTTTGCATTTAAGAACAGGTTTTGTAGATGTAGTTGACACAAGAGAATGTGTGGAGGGAGTTAATATTTAGCAAGTTTAGGGATTTAAACAAGGGAGCTGAGTGTTGTCTGAAAGCAGAGTTAGTTATTATTCTGATAGCAGATTTTTGCTGGGTGATGATGGGCTTAAGGTGGTTTGCAGTGGTAGACCCCCATGCACAGATACCATAATTAAGATAGGGGTAGATTAGAGCATAATAGAGAGAGAGGAGAGCAGAGTTAGGAACATAATATCTGATTTTGGAGAGTATACCAACTGTCTTAGAGACTTTCTTAGTTATGTGTTGAATGTGGGTGCTGAAGTTGAGTCTCTTGTCTAGGAATAGGCCAAGAAACTTGCCATCATTTTTATTACTGATGTTAATGTTGTCTATCTGTAGCTGAATTGCATTTGATGATTTGCTTCCAAATAAGATGTAGTAAGTCTTTTCGATGTTTAATGTTAGTTTGTTAGTTGACATCCATAAGTGGACTTTTTTTAATTCATTATTCACAACATTATTTAGTGTATGTGGGTTGAGGTCTGAATAGATAAGAGTAGTATCGTCAGCAAACAATATAGGTTTGAGAATATTAGAGACATTAGGCAGATCGTTTATATATATAAGAAATAGAAGAGGTCCTAAGATACTGCCCTGTGGCACTCCAACGGTAATTGGTAGAGTGGAAGAAGTTGTTTCATTGATAGTTACATATTGGTGTCTGTCACTAAGATAGGATCGGATGTAGTCAAGGGCAAGGCCTCGGATTCCATAATGCTGGAGTTTAAGTAAGAGGTAGTTGTGATTAACAGTATCAAAGGCTTTTCTTAGGTCAATGAAGAGTCCAATCGGAAACTCATTTTTGTCAAGTGCTGAGTAGATTACGTCAAGGAGACTAATGATTGCATCGTTGGTGCTCTTTTGGGACCTGAAGCCAAACTGGCAGGGGCTGAGTATGTCGAATTTTACGAGGTAGGAATAGAGCTGTTTGTAAATAATTTTTTCAAATATTTTTGATAGAATGGGTAGATTTGATATTGGTCTATAATTGTTTATGTCCGCCGGATTGCCTCCTTTATGGACTGGCGTTACTCTTGCTTTTTTGAGGATATCAGGGAAGGTGTGACACTCTATAGATTTGTTGAACAGTAGGGCTATGGGTGGGGCAAGGGCATGGGAGGCTCTCTTGTATACAATGGACGGAATTTCACTGGTGTTCCCTGCCTTTGTTTTTAGAGAGTGTATGATGGACACAACATCTTCCGGGCTGATTGGTGAAAGGAGAAGAGAGTTTGGATAGCTGCCTGAGAGATATGTGTTAATATGTGTCTGAGTCTGTGGGATTTTACTGGCAAGATTAGCACCAACCGATGAAAAGAAACTATTAAATTCATTTGCCATTTCTAAATCAGTTGACGGTATATCCCCATCCTTGTAGAGTTTTATTTGGTTATGTGAGTGTTGTTTAGTTCCTAGGATACTAGAGATGGTTTTCCAAGTGCTTTTCATGTTGCCTTTTGCTTCATTGAATCTATTCACATAATATGCAAGTTTTGCCTTTCTTATGATACTGGTAAGCATTGATGAGTACCTTTTAGCTACTTCCTTTGAAACTAGGCCAATCCTAAGTTTCTTTTCATATTCATGTTTCTTGTTGATTGAATTGAGAATGCCGCTTGTGAGCCATGGATTGTTTAATCTTTTGTCAGTTACTTGCTTGGTAAGAAGGGGACAATGAAGGTTGTAGAGGCTTAGAGTTTTGGAGAGGAAGAGGTTAGCTAATGAATTTATATCCTGGGTATTATTGAATTCAGAATCCCAGTTAATATTGTGAAATGCATCTGTAAGATTGCCCAAAGCTGATTCACTGTGTAGCCTAAATGAAAGTTTCTTGCTTTTTGGTGGTGTTATGTCCATGTTCGCTATGAGAAAGGTAGGATAGTGGTCAGTTGTTCTGTCGTAGATTATACCAGATACAAGGGGAGCTGTTATGTTTGTCCATATGTGGTCCAAGGTAGTGGCTGATGTTTGAGTGACTCGGGTAGGTTTGGTGATTGTGGGGATTAGCATACAGGAGTTCATGCTGTTAAGGAAATAGTCAACTTGAGAGCATTTTGTTGACCCAGGTCAATATTAAAGTCTCCTCCCAGAATGATGTGGTTTTTGTTGAGATTGTTGTTTATAATAAGATTACTTAGGTTGTCTGAGAAAGAAGCTATGTTAGTATTGGGAAATCTATAGATGGCTCCAATAGTCAATGAGGATTTAAGGATTTAATTGTAAACTGAGCAAAAGTATATTCACAGTAGTCATCTCTGTCACTAATAATACTGTTGCAGATAATTATCTCGGTAATATATAGCTGTGCCACCACCTTTTTTATTTGGCCTACATTATGAATGGCTTTATAACCAGCTAAGTTGTAGAGTTGGTATAGTCTTTATTAGCCAAGTTTTCTGTTAGAATAATATATATATATATATATATATTATTATAATATAGATAATATCGTATATATATATATGATAATAATATATATATATATATAGATATATTTACATATATATACATATACAATTATATATATATAATATATATATATTATATATATATATATATATATATATATATATATTTACATCTATATCCATATATAATATTATATATATATATATAGATATAGGATAATATAAGATATCTATATATATATATTTACCTATTATATATATATATATATATATATATATATTATATATATATATATATATCTCTACTATAGATATTTTGACGGTAAGTGTTGGAAATCGGTGTTCGGCAGTCTTCCAATGGCAGATGTCATGCCGGGTCACACATAGAGAAAAAAAAAAGTGACTGCTTGCCTGATAGTCTGTGATAAGGTAAGGTAAGACACAAGAAACACAAAATAAACAATGAAATTTAATTACTCTAGAAAATCAAAGTAAAATAAAGACAATTCCTTGGCTGGAAGAACGTGCAAGTTACAAGTGAAAATAACTAAACATAAAATGAATGATTTAACGTTAACAATGGGACATAAATGACATACAATAATGGTTAATATAAAAAATGGTGCTGGGAATATATGCGCTAGCTATAAACCACTATATGATCACACGAGGTGAATCAACTAGGTTTCACAGCTTAAGAGCACGAGATATTCTGATGGTGGTAATGCAGTCAACCCCGTCATTGCCTTGGCGAGGAACGTGGTTGGTGTAGGACTGGAGTGGTGTGCTCTCGAACGGCCAATGAAATGCAGGAAGGCCGGCAACTCAGTAGTTTGAGACTGGTACTGCAGCAGTTGAAGGGTCAGCGCGGAGACCAGGTGTGCAGAGTGGGGGGATGGGGGTTGCAGGTGCATGTGGCTGTCTTGATATATACGTTTAAGCTACTTTAGAACGTATCTTGAATGTAGCTGGGATGTGACGTAGGTAGTGAAGAGCAGGCTAAATCTCTTGGAAGAGATTATCGTCACAACTCTCCCCCGAAGCCTGTGGTTCCGGTGTAGTCACGTTCTCGGGAGGTAGAGTGGTAGGTGGAGTTGCGTCTACCTCATGAACTGTAGATAGGGCGTCGGCGATGATGTTATCAGGCCCCTCGATGTAACAGATCTTCAGATTGAAGCCTTGAAGATATAAAGCCCATCGCAGCAGACGTGGTTATTGAATTGGGCTTGATGTAGGAAGCGTAGAGAATTGTGGTCCGAATAGATGGTAGTGGACCTAGCACCTTGCAGATAGGGTGCAAAGTGTTGCAAGCTCAGGACGATGGAGAGGAGTTCCTTCTCTATAGTGCTGTAGTTTTTCTGATGAGTCTTCAACTTGTAGCTGTAGTAGCTGACAGGTAGAACCTCCTCGCCTCGTTGCTGCATTAAGACACTCCCGATGCCGGTTCCACTGGCGTCGACATGGAGGATGAAAGGCTTCTCGGTATATGGTGTGGCGAGAATAGGATTAGAACAGAGGAGGAATTTGAGTTGTTCGAAAGCAACGGTTTGCTCCATGGTCCAATTATACCGTTGCTTGGGACTGGTTAAGGTGATTAAGGTGTTGCAACAGTGCTAAAGTT
This sequence comes from Procambarus virginalis, assembly GCA_020271785.1. Lineage (NCBI taxonomy): Eukaryota > Metazoa > Arthropoda > Malacostraca > Decapoda > Cambaridae > Procambarus > Procambarus virginalis. The sequence continues at coordinate 4,714 of WNGS01122105.1, forward strand.
CCTCACAAACCTACGGTAATAAGAAGCAAGACCAAGGAAGTACAGGAGCTGCTTCCTGGTAGTAGGCTGTGGATACTCTCTGATGGTTTGAGTGTGGATATTTAACGGAGCCAGGCTGCCACTCCCTATAACATGACCTAGATACCGCACTTTACCTTTCGCGAAAGTGGACTTGCCCAGATTGATGGTGAGGCCGGCTTTCAGGAGCTTGGTGAACAATCGTTGTAGCTGGAGTAGGTGTTGTCCAAGCCCTGAATGACGCGGTTGACAGCTCTCTGAAAGGTGGCCGGGCATTGCAGAGTCCAAGGGAAGCCGGTTATATCTGAAAAGTCCGAAAGGGGTGATGAAGGCAGACAATTCTTTAGCTCGCTCCGTAAGACACACCTGGTAATAGCCTTGAGTAAGTCCACCTGGGACAGGTAGCGGGCATTACCAATGGCGTCAAGTATGTCGTCAATCCTAGGTAATGGGTATGCATCTTTGACGGTGACTTTGTTGAGTTTCCTATAATCAGTACAAAGCCTGATCTTACCGTGAGGTTTGGGAACCAAGATACATGGTGAGACCCAGGGGACTCACAGGGGGTAGCCAGTCCATGGTCCAACAGGTACTGTACCTCAGCACGCATGACTTCCTTCTTGCTAGGGCTGATTCGGTAGAATGGTTGGCGAATCGCTGGGTGTCAGCTAGCAGTTGGATGTCGTGCCGAGTCACAGTACACTCTTGTGGATCATCTCGAAACAACTCCTGATGTTCTCTGATGAGCTTGATGAGTGAAGCACTATTATCGTCCTGAAAGTGATTGTGAATGTCAGTAAGGATTTCCGATTTCCTTGTTAGTTTTCCATGTGGTACCTTATTAAAGTCTTTAGCATAATCCATGTATACTACATCCACCGGAAACCCTTTGAGTGCCATGTTACCATGTCCGAAAAGTGAGGAGGTTTATAAGGTAGCATCTGTTTTTAAGAAGACCATGGTGTGTCGATTGAATAAGATTGTTCACTGAAAGATGGTAAATGATTCCCTCCCTTAGGATTTTCGCCATGAGCTTACAGATGTGTTATACCAAGCTGATCGGACATTAGTTTTGTGCTGAACTCTTTCTGCTTTTTTTTTAAATATTGTAAGGGGAAATTTTCATATTGAAAATCTCAGGGGACTATCCCTTGGTTCAGATTTTTTGTGGAAAGTAGTTTCAGCAGTATGCATAGTTCTTCTGTCCGTTTATTTTCCTTTATAATTAAGGTTTGTTTTCTTTTGTACCATAGAATACACAGAAAGGTGTTATAATGTTGTGTTAGCTTTTCTGTACAATTTTTCTTTTTGTTAGTATAAAAGGCTATGCAATGAATTCAAATATTTACACTACCAATCAATTTTTCAGATAGATCATCGGATTTTGACAGTATGGTGTACATACCAGATGTTCCAAAATAACTACAGACAACAATAATGGTACTGTGTTTACTATTTTTATACTTTATATATAGGAAGACAGGTTCAAGTCAATGAGCATTTTAATATATCATCAAAATTTTCATACATTCCTTTCACTTTGTTACACTTGTAAAAACGTATTCTTAGCTAAATTTATATAAATGTTAATACCACTGTTAAATGAACATATTGATTTGTGTCCTTATTATTAGTTATAGCTTATTTATGTTGACCCACCACCTTACTAAAGGGATTACCTTAACTTGTGTCACTATCTCTCTAGGGGGGGGGGCACTATCTCTCTAGGGGGGGCCCAGGTAGGCAGTATGGGTAATGCCACTAACATGCATATCATTATTGGAAAGTCCATAATTTAACACATAATTATAAGTAGGTAATTTGTAGCAAAATTTTAAGATTATTACTAGGTACATTGTAGCATAATTTTGCATAAGCATAATTTTCTTGTTTTGTTCTTGTACTTTTTCTTCGAACACTATTATTTTCTCTTCAGAATTTCACCGGAGAATAGCAGTGATGACTAGAGAACATCTTGAACGTGAGCACCAGAAAGCACGTGCTGCAATGATACAAAGAAATGAGTACTTGAAGAGACTCTTAAACGTGGAGGAACCAAACTCAATAAAGGTGACAAACAAGAAACGGAAAAAAGATAAGATACAGGGTGTATCTCATATTGATTCAAAACAAAGACCAGCTGCTCCCCAATCTGATGGTAATCTTCTATTATTTTTTTTTAACAATATTTCTACAGCTGTTATGTGTAATTTCCAATAATTTTTTGCCTATTTTTAAGTGTATGCTAGACAATTATGGAGATTAAATTACTATAACACTGAATAACTTGGTAGCATAAGGTTAGTTATAGTAATATCTTGAGATTTGTCTGAAAATATTAATATTTGTATACAATTTGCAATTATGTACCATGCTTAAATCTTCAAATGTGCCACCCAGACATTCTGCCTGCTATACTTTCACCACCACACATTCAAAATGCGGGCTATTCTACTGGTGGCAGAACGTACACTCAAAGTTATTTGGCAGCTGGTGAAGAAACTTTGGAATCATTTGATGTTGGTATGCCCCAACATTATTTGTTGGTATTTAACTGAGGGTTTATTTAATGGACACACATCATAAATATTATGTACAAAAATATGTGCTTAATGCCTATGAAATTTTGTTTAACATATTATACTAATCATTCCTTTCACTTACAAATTTTTCTTACTAATTTGTAATCCCATATTTCAAAGTACTTGCTGCAGAACTTGAACAAATTCAAGATTCTCAGCCAAGTGTTTCTGACTGGCAAAAAAGAAGAAAAAATGCAGAGATTAATGGGGAGAAAGCAGAGCAATGCTGTTCGATTGGACATTGTCTGAGTTGGGTGTTCCAGATAAAGGTAAATTAAATATTGCTGTGTTCATTAAGGTTATACTGTATAATAAGCATCATATGCAAATTAATGACAATCTATTAATACATTTAGACTTCAGAGTGTTTAAAATGTTTGGTATACAGTATTTAAAATTAGTATAAATAATTACCCCTTTTTTCATTAGGTAAAGTTTGTGTACAATGTACAAATTGTGAAGCATCAAATGTGAAGACTGTTTTGCATTTTTGTGTCACATTTGTGACCAAATGCAACATTTTCTCATGCCTTTCCACCACAGATTATATTGGAAAAATGGCTTTTATGAGCCATTAGACCCGACACAAACTGTGTGCCCTGAAGGAAATATCCTTCACTGGAGTAAGTATACGATACCTGTCTAAAATCCGTACTTTGTTCTGAGATTACTATTACTTCCCAATCCCAGTTTAGAGCTACGATTATCTTGGTATAACAAAATAAAATGAATACATGTTTCATGTCAGTCATTACAACATTTGGAGAAGTCTTAAAGTTTAAACCTGACACTTGGTTTTATAGATTGATTTAATTGTCTGATTGTTTCTTTTCTGTGAATTTCTCAGTCATTATCTGGAGAATAATGTCAATATTTTGTACAATCAAGAAACGATGAAATATTAAGTCTGAAATTCTTTTCCATAAAACTCATTTTGCCAAACTGTCTTCCTTTTCTTTGTTACCAGAACCTGTTGTACCAGCCCAACCACCAAATTCTTGCCCCAACTGCATAGATTGCAAGTTTAAAATTTCAAGCTCCAGCAATCTCTGCATCTTCATCACTATAATGGGTAAATAAACTTTAAAATTTACCCTTTCATTTCCATTACAGGATTTTCCTGAATCGCAATACATTTTGGAATTTTTGTTGCATTAAATGTTAATTTTTACATCACTATTTTAGCAAGTTGCCACACCACTCAATGCACTGTATTTTAAACTACAGGAAGGTATGACCTCTATACTCCAATCTATACATGCCACTGTGGATATGAGCATCAACAACTAGGCAAAACATGCACAAGTCTGGTTTCTATTCATCATTAGGAAAGAGTAGCACATTCTACAGCACCAGTCTGCTTGAATCATGGCACCATATAAAAAGAAATTGTCCCGGAACATCATTTCGGGCATTAGTCACTGCACTGGAATCCTTTGGTGCTTCTCGTGGGCGTGTATGTTTTGATACCATTATTCTTAATATTTTCAGTTTTATATTTCAATACAAAAATTATCAAAATTTTGTAGTAATGTATTTTCATTTAGTAATAATTAGTTTTTAATTTTGTTCAAATACAAATGGAATGCTTTTTTTGTTTTTATCTTATGTCATATTATGCATTTTAATGTCACCATGTCACCATCTTAATATTCTATATCCTAGAATGGACCCATTAAATTTCTAACTTCGAAGAGAGTGTTCTCGAATGACGATTCCAGCAATATGAGCTAAGGAAAATTAGAGGAGAAGCTGACAATGAGTGTCCTGCTTGTGATACAACTCCTTAGCAGTACATATTGATGGCAACAAGAAGCTGTATCGCTACAACAAAGTTGGGAGGTAATAAAATGTGCTTTACAGATACTTAATGTATAGTATTCTTTTGTCATCCACACACACTATATTATAATGAATTATATTATCTTCAAAATTAATGTTCTTGTAAATAAAGTATGCACATATAAATATACATTGTCATATGACTTATATTTTTAACCGAGTATGTCTTTATAGTTTGCCTTTCAATTGCATCCATATCATTTTATATATCTAACACCATGTAAATTTTTTGTTTTATGTAAAATTTAGCAGTGCATCAGAATTCTTCATATAAAACATTTTTTGATACCCCATTACCCGTTGTTTAATATTATAGTGGTTACACACAATGAATAATTATTTCTGAATTATCATTGCAGAGGTATCAGAAACCCCTATTATTCTGATAGTATCTTCAGCAAAGATGAAGATGTTCAAGCTCATGTTGGCACTATTCAGAGCTTGAAAACTAAGGTGAGTTTTATTATATATTGAGAAACCTTCAATTTTAACTAATAACTGTTTGGTGACTGTAACATCTGGTGGCCATTTTTGTATTTTTCATTATAGTTTATATATATTAAATAAGGAAATATAGCCCATAGAAATTCTTATGTGCAACAACAATGCCTTTCGCGCAAAATAATCTCTACCTTCTACCCGTCCTACATAATTATAATCATGCTCACCAACTGGATATTTAGTTACTATAAATATTTTTGTTTAACAGAGTAAGCACATGTGTGGAGCGTCTGCATGGAAAGCTGCTCAAAATAAGCCTCTTTCATTCCAAAGTTTGGATGAAACAGGAATCAGCATGGCCTCCTGTCGACATGGTATTATCCTCCACACCTTGAATATGTATCAAGGAGAGTTGTACAGTTATGCCCACTATTTGCAAATTATGTATTTCAAATATGTAAAGTTTATTTGTCAAGACATAATTTGCAAATATTGGCCATGGGCCTTAACTGTGGCTCAGAAACAATCACATTTTCACATTGGTCAAGCAAAGCCATTTTTAGGAGTCCTACATGCAAAAGGACATGCTTGGTATTGTCAGGTAAATAAAAATATAACATTACATTTATGTATACTAATGTATACATTTATGTATACTAATTACATTAATTTAATAAGTACAGTTTGTGTAAAAAATTTTAAGATTTCTGATTGTTTAAGATTAATGATATACGTATCATTTAATATAGTAGGTGGCTTTTAACTTTTGTAGAGTAATTTGAATTTTTTTACTGTATACTTTTATGTTAAAGGTATTGTATGGAGGGCGGTGGCAAGAAGGAAGTGGCCTGACTTTAGGGGAAGAGGCAGAGCAAGTGTTTGCATACCTCTCACCATACAACTCTACAACTAAAAACATGCTGAAAGCTGGTACAGTATTTGTTCATCTGATCAAGTTTTAGATTTTTTTACTTGCCCTGTAATCAGTATAATGAGATTTGTATTCAATAAGTATCAACTCCCTCAAAGAATCAATAAAAGAATGAAAACATATTTGTCAAACTTGAGTTGGTCTTGGTGAGTAAAGGTATGTTATGAAACTGTTATTAATCTATGCTCTTCAAGAAGTTCATTAATTGCTATAAATATTTTTCTCAGAAAGAACAGAAGAACTCACAGAGGGTGCAGTCTTTTGGAACCATCGGAAAATTGATGGACTGGCTCGTGCATTAGTTACTCGACTCAGAAAGGTACTAAAAATAATATATATTTATTTTATTTATTTTGAAACTTATATAATGTGAAAGGTATTATAATGCATTTATAGGTTAGTTATGTGTTCAGATCATGTACTACATATATTTTCCATTATAAATTAGCGACCATTTCCTTGAATTAACTGCTTGAACTTTTTCATTATAACAATAAGGTTAATTTGAATAAAGTATATAGTATTTAATTTAATTAACCTAAATGTATGATTCCAAGTAATATCAAATGTGTACACAGATAAATCACAGTATCGTGATATATCACGGGAACTGTGATGAGGGTTTGAACCCCATGCACTGAGTGTTCTCAGATGCATGCTCTAGTCCACTGCGCCACAACATGGTCAAATGAATTGCAACTTGGAGTACTACTGCACCCACAAGGATCCCAAGGCTTCCACTAAAGCCAAACCAGGTTTCACACAATTCCCCCATGAACTTGGTCTCTGTCATTCAGTAGTTCTGCCTTTGATGCCCCCATTTCAATGTCTTTCTCCGTGTATTGATATATCACAATAATATGAATTCTATGTGTATTGAAAGGGCCATCAGAGGTAGAGCTACTGGAGGACATAGACCAAGTGCACAGGAAACTGCATGCACAACCGCCCATGGAATGGGTATATGGGGGTGCTTAATAAACAAAAATTGAATTGTGGGTGCATTAGTACCCTAGGTTGCAATTCTTTTGACCATGTTGTGGCGCATTCGACTACAGCAAGCATCTGGGAATGCCAAGCCCATAGGTTCGAACCACTCATCACGGTTAATGTGATTTGTTCATTAAATTATTATTTTCAAATAGGCCAGAGAGATGGAAATTGAGATCTGAGTCCTACCTGGAG
>WNGS01122108.1:0-10695 GCA_020271785.1 Procambarus virginalis
GAAGTGTATATTAAATGTTCTGGACTCTTAGAAGAGTTCCACGTTTAAAAGTGGCATAGATATCTACGGCAGAGTCCTCCTCATCTTTGATGATGGCATTAATTCGCCTGGGAAGGAGTATTTGACTAAAGCCACTTCATGTTTAATGGAAGGGTTTAAATGTATGTGTTGGGATGGTGTTTTGTAAATGCTGAACTTGTGTTATTGTAAATATCTCCTTGATCGAGACTGGAAGATATATGTAATGTTCTTCCCCCATTGTCCCGTTATGTACTGAATGGACAATATACAGGGGATGGTTTTTGTAAGAAGGGTGAAAATAACAATATTACTTATATTTTATTAAACTACTTCAAGAACTACGACAAGGGAAGATTCCCTCGCATTTTTTTTAAGAATAGTGATTAACCACAGCCCCTCGCGCCCTACTACTGTACTGGCGCCGGCTGCTGCTGCGCTGCTGCTGCTGCTGCTGCTGCTGCTGTCCCCCTGCCGGGCTACTGTCGCTGTTGCTGCTGTTGGCGGTGGCACTACCTCTACTTCCCTCCTGGGGTGGTGCTTAAAGTGTTCTGGACTCTTAGAAAGAGTTCCATGTTTAAAAGTGGCATAGATATCTACGGCAGAGTCCCCCTCATCTTTGATGATGGCATTAATTCGCCTGGGTAGGAGTATGTTGATTAAAGCCACTTCATGTTTAATGGGAGGGTTTAAAATGTAGTGATGGGATGGTGTTTGTAAAATGCTGAAGTCGTGTTGTTGTAAATATCTCCTTGTTCGAGACTGGTAAGATATATCTAATGTTCTTCTCCCATTGTCCCCTTATGTACAGATTGGACAATATACAAGGGGAAAATAAACAACATAACTTATATTTTATTTTATTAATCTACTTAAAGAACTACAACAGGTGAAGATTCCCCCACATTTTTTAAAGAATAGTGATTAACCACGCCCCCTCGCTACTACTGCTACTGCTGGCTGCTGCTACCTCCACTGCTGCTTCCCCCGGGGCTACTGTCACTGCCACTACCTCAACTTCTTTACTGGAGTGGCGGTTACAGCTTTCGTTGTTTTTTTTCGGGGGGAGGATAACAGGAATATTTCCTGTGACTCACCATCGAGGATGGAGTCGATACGGCGATTCGCCTCTGTTTCAAAGTCGAGGAGTGGCTCAATCCTCCGTTTGACTGAGGTTGATGTTGAAGGGGGTGGTGGAGGGGTGGCGTGGAGCTGGAGCTGGAGCCGTATTCCTGAGAGTGTTTCTTCTTCTTCCTGGGGGGGGTGGTGGCGCTGAAGGAGTAGAACGAGAAGAGGTTCTTGGGGTGGTACCGCCCTCTCCCACCACGGTGTCGAGCGTTATAGTAAGATTATCAGCACTTGGGTCGTCGAAGGGGAGGGGCACCACTGGAGGGGTAACACCTGCAGGACGTTTGAGGATGACCAACTCTTTGTTGAGTTTGGTCAATTCCTGATGAAGAGAGAGAGCAGCATGGGTCCAATGTCCTTGTGCCAGTTGACCATACCATCACGGGAAGCCCCTAAGCCGTGGGGTACCACCAGTCGAGTCATGGTTGGGGTTCTCGCCATGACATTCCCCATCTTGGTTAGGGCCATCTTCAACCAGTACCTCCTGTTTTGTGCGGTATCCAGGGTGACGTTAGTGACGTAGTGAGTGTCGGCGGAAGTCTGCACTTGTTCCTGGGCTATTGGGTTGACTCGAAGGGGGCCCCTGCCCCGAAAGCAGAACTCAAGGCCACAAAAGTCGGCCTGAAGTAGAGGACGGGCTCCTCTATGAGATCTTGTCCGTCAGAGGGGAGTGGGGCAATCTTCACATCAATGTCCCCTGGGTAGCCCGACAACGAATTATTGCCCTATTGACACTACCCAGCCCTTCACGTTCCACACGGGCATAGGGTAAGTCTTCCATATGATGGAAGCGAGACCATAGGGACGCACAACGGCAGCTGGTAACTCGTAGACGATGACATCACCTACTCCAAAGGTGTGGGAGTCAGTGATATCGTCACCAATGTCTTGATACTCGCCAGCGACATGGTGAGAGGGTGGCTGTGAGGAGCGTGTCGACACTGTAGTATAGTGTTCCAGGAGAGGCGGTGGGCGGCCTTTAAATACACCTGCGACCACCTGGGGGTAGAGGGATGTAGGGGTGAGGGGTAGAGATCACCTTATGAGCCCATAGACACTCCGTCCAGACTCAAAGGCTGTAATCATGTCCCGATGTTGGAAGGTTAATTTTTCCATCTGCCAAATCTCCGTCTGGATCTCCTGAGATGAATACTCTTCATACCTTTTCACCGTTTCACCAAATGACTTAAAAAACCGTTCTGGGGGAGCACTCAACACAAGACGGTCGTAACAATCCCATAAGGCATATATCAATCTACTTTTGTGTTCGACAAACTTGTAGTAACGTTGAGTAGCAACAAACGCTTCAAAGGGGCGATTTTTCTTCCTCCTCTACCGTCGGAGGGGGGTTGAAGCTCGCTCCATGGTGGATACACAACTGAATATAATGATGATTAAGAAGTGACTCATATAGGCTTTTCAATACGGTTCCCAATGGGTCTCCTATGAATAGCCCTTCCCCCTTTTAACTGCGTTCTGGCGCGAGAATTACGTATAAAGGATGGGTCTATGCCAGCCACCTTCAGTAAAATCCTTACATCTGTCTTGTCAGCCGCCCTAAATTGTCCTTTAGTAAAGGCTAAAGTTTTAATTATATCTAAAATATTTAAATTTTGCACAGGCTTTAATAAATTCCCGTGACTATCCCATACCACCTGTTGGCTGTTTTGTTCAAACATGTTCAGTAATGTTTTGACGTGAGGAATTTCCCCTATTTTAAAATTCACATTTATTAAGTTGTCCAGACTTGGATTTTGGGGGGTGGTAGTGGTGGTGGTGGCTTTGTGGAGAGTGGGCCCAGCAACAGCTAATCGCATCTCGGGCGGTAGAATGGAATGTATCCTTTTTTTTATTTGTTTTTTTAAAGGACGATGGTCGCACCTGTCCCGCGTTTTTTGTTGAAAGAACCCCGCGGCGGGCACCTGCGCGGCGGCGGCCGCGCGGCGGGGGGGCGGGCAATGTCTTTTAAAGGTGGTCTGACCAGTCCCCCACGGTAGGTAGGGTTATAACGTTCAAAGGAGCTACTGTGGCAACCCCGCCCGCAAGTTGTTATTCTTGCTGGGGGTGAGGGGGGAGTGGCCTCTCCCCCCACTCTACCATCGCCACCGCTAGACTCGCAGTCAAGGTGTTTACAGCTACCACCAACATTATTAGCCGAATTGCCCCATTTGCTTTCGTTTTTTAAAGAGAAGGACTTATTTCCACCTCTATTACTGGCGGGGAGGGTGGAGCCACCTCATTAAGAGGTGATGGAGTACTCTCGTTTTTATTAAATAAATATTTTTCAGCGACGAGTCGTGGTACTAGGCAATATTCTTTCACCATTTTTTCTCTTCTTACGTAATTACTTTATTAGAGAGGAAATTAACGATACAGCCAAAGGTAACAGAGCTGCCAATATGGCTCCACCTCTTCTAGAGGTCAGGATGATTTTCTTTTTGTAGAGAGGAGTTCTCTTACGTGCTACAGAACGAATGTCATTCTGATACCTCTGTAGTCCATTAATTATCTGAGGTTGAACTGGGATGTTTCGTTTCAGAAAATTGGCAAAAATTTCACAAATTGATTCAATTTCCTGTCGTTTTAAAGCCTTGATTAGTTTATTCCGCTTCTTGGGCGATAAATTGTTTAATAAAAATAACAGTTGATGGTGTTTCTCTACGAGAGAGTCCTGATGAACTGTCATTTTTTTTAAAATTTGACGATGTCTTGAGCTCTAATCCAGCAATTGGAGGATTCTGGGTAGCCTCTCCACTTGACGAAATATTCTCTGTGTCCTTTCGATGTCTTCCTAGACTGTAATATCGTTATGGGAAAATAGTCTGGAAGGGATGTTGGAATCAATTCTTGCTCATAAAACATACCACTGATTGCCTCGTTGGTTAAATCTTTGATTTTGTAGGTTGGGATTGGTTGTGTTCTGTCGATATGAGTCACCTGAAATATTTCTTCTGTATTTTGGGGCCAAAAGCCCTTGTGAAATATATTCCTTCGCTTTGCTAGTCGTACATACTGTCCAACCTCCAGTTGTGGACTGATGGCGGTTAAGGGTAGTTATTGTTTAAATACATGACCTTAAACTGTCTTCGTATATCTTCAATGTTTTGCAACTTATGAATGGCATGTGGGGTATTTCTTAGTATTCTGTGGAAAGAGTGATTGTATACCTCCACAACTTTTGGGAGGATGTGAATGTATTGTAATGAATTAGCTTGAGTCATATAATGATACAGTTTATGTTTTAAAGTTTTGATGGCACGCTCCACTATACTAGATTTCATTTCCGAAAATACACTATATAATTTAATATTTTTCTTATTCAAATAATTTTGAACTGTCCTGTTGTAAAATTCTCTTCCTCGGTCGGTGAATATTCGTCTTACCCCGTGAAACTGTGGGGTTGCTTCTAACATCTTCTTTAGAGCAGCTACCACATCAGTTGAATTTTTGTTTTTAAAGTTTGAGTCTGCATTAGACGAGAATAAACATCAACACAAATCAAATATATTTAACACCATTATTGTATTTTTGTAAACTACAAAAGTCTCCCAAATCACAGGCAATTATGGTGCGGGGCTTAGGAGCTAATATTTTCCGTCGAGGAAACCTAACTAAATTTCTTCTATGTAAGGTATAAGATCGCTCCCCACGGAGAAATTCCCGCACATCTGCAATACTGATGCTGGTGTCTTTAAGTCTGGCGGCCTTATACAATTTTTGAATTGATCCTGTGAAACCACCCAGCTGGAAATGTCATTATAGATGGTGGTAAGAATTGTCCGTTTCTGCGTCGTTAAAGACATTTTTTTGTTCACATTTGATAAACAATTTCACACTGGTCTTCATTGACAATGTTCGTTCGTAGTTGTAATGGCTCAGGAACTGTCAGATCGACCAATAAATAGCCATACTCTCTCTGGGATATTGCCCGACGGTATATTTCAACTTATTGATAGTTTTCGCCCATATAACTGTCCACTTAAAATTTCAAGTTGGGTTATGTCTCTCTGCTTCATTAATATATAATGGGTACAATTCAGAGTTATTGTCCTGGCATATTTCCCCTGGGGAAAAATTTTGACTAATTAGAATACAGAAATATTATCGTGTCTCCCTCGGGTGAAGATATTGGCTATAATTGGACTCTGAATGGCTTCCAGGTATAAGTCATCAATTATATACAAAACTGACTCTTTTGAAAAAGGATTCTTATACTCTAAAGGGTTTATCAGACCTTGGGAGAGAGTAACCTTGTTTCGCAAAATGGGGTTTTTGAAAGAGGATGTTCAGTATTATTTGCAGATGACACTATAATTTTTGAGAATTTCCAGTGGTATTTAACACATAAATTTTCACCAGACTGGTTTTCCAGAATTGCTAAAACCAGCTACAAATTTCTTGCGGTTGGTGAAATATTAAGTGGTCATCTGTGGCAGAAGCACACTCCTCCATATTTCCCACAGAAATGGGCCCAATTACCTATGGACAGTCATATTATATATATATTATATATATATTATATATATATATATAATATTATATAATATATATATATATATAATATATATTATATATATATGAGTGAGTGTGTGTGTGTGTGTGTGTACTTACCTATTTGTACTTACCTATTTGTGCTTGCAGGATCGAGCATTGACTCTTGGATCCCGCCTTTCCAGCTATCGGTTGTTTACAGCAATGACTCCTGTCCCATTTCCCTATCATACCTAGTCTTAAAAGTATGAATAGTATTTGCTTCCACAACCTGTTCCCCAAGTGCATTCCATTTTTCCACTACTCTCACGCTAAAAGAAAACTTCCTAACATCTCTGTGACTCATCTGAGTTTCCAGTTTCCACCCATGTCCCCTCGTTCTGTTATTATTACGTGTGAACATTTCATCTATTTCCACTTTGTCAATTCCCCTGAGTATTTTATATGTCCCTATCATATCTCCTCTCTCCCTTCTTTTCTCTAGTGTCGTAAGGTTCAGTTCCTTCAGTCGCTCTTCATATCCCTTCCCTCGTAACTCTGGGACAAGCCTCGTCGCAAACCTCTGAACCTTCTCCAGTTTCCTTATGTGTTTCTTCAGGTGGGGGCTCCATGATGGCGCGGCATACTCTAAGACGGGTCTCACGTATGCAGTGTAAAGCGCCCTAAAAGCCTCCTCATTTAGGTTTCTGAATGAAGTTCTAATTTTCGCCAGTGTAGAGTACGCTGCTGTCGTTATCCTATTTATATGTGCCTCAGGAGTTAGATTAGGTGTCACATCCACTCCCAGATCTCTTTCTCGAATCGTTACAGGTAGGCTGTTCCCCTTCATTGTGTACTGTCCCTTTGGTCTCCTATCACCTGATCCCATTTCCATAACTTTACATTTACTGGTGTTAAACTCCAGTAGCCATTCCCTGACCATCTCTGCAACCTGTTTAAGTCCTCTTGGAGGATCCTACAATCCTCGTCTGTCACAACTCTTCTCATTAATTTTGCGTCATCCGCAAACATTGACATGTATGACTCCACTCCTGTAAACATGTCATTTACGTAAATTAGAAAGAGGATTGGTCCCAGCACCGATCCTTGAGGTACTCCACTTGTTACTGTTCTCCAGTCCGACTTCTCGCCCCTTACCATTACCCTCTGGCTCCTTCCTGTTAGGTAGTTCTTCACCCATTCTAGGGCCTTTCCGCTTACTCCTGCCTGCCTCTCAAGTTTGTATAGCAGTCTCATGTGCGGTACTGTATCAAAGGCCTTTTGGCAGTCAAGAAATATGCAGTCTGCCCAGCCTTCTCTGTCCTGCCTTATCCTTGTTACTTTATCATAGAATTCTAAAAGGTTTGTTAGGCATGATTTCCCTGTCCAGAAACCATGTTGGTGCTTGTTTACAAACCCAATGCTCTCCAGGTGCTCAACAAGTCTTAGCCTAATTATTCTTTCAAGTATTTTGCAGGGGATGCTTGTCAATGATACGGGTCTGTAGTTAAGTGCCTCCTCCCTGTCACCTTTCTTGAAAATCGGTACGACATTTGCCTCCTTCCAGCAACTGGGCAATTCTCCCGACATAAGTGACTCATTAAAGATCATTGCCAGAGGCACACTGAGAGCCTGCGCTGCCTCTTTAAGTATCCACGGTGATACTTTGTCTGGTCCAACAGCTTTGTTTGCATCCAGTGTTGTCAACTGTTTCATTACCTCCTCTGCTGTCACCTCTATGTCTGATCATTTAGGGTAATCGCTTCTAACAATGGGAGCTGCTCAGGCTCGGTTGTGAACACTCCATGGAAATTTGCATTCAGTACCTCGCAGATTTCCTTGTCGCTTTCTGTATATGCCCCTTCTGTTTTCCTCAGTCTTGTCACTTGGTCATTTACCGACATCTTCCTTCTTATATGGCTATGTAGTAATTTAGGTTGCTTTTTCGCTTTGACTGCAATATCATTCTCATAATTTCTTTCCGACATTCGTCTTATGTTAATGTAATCATTCCTAGCTCTGTTACATCTAATCCTGTTGTCCTCTGTCCTTTGTCTTCTGTACTTCCTCCACTCCCTCCTGCTTCTCACCTTTGCTTCCTTACATTGTCTATCAAACCATGGGTTATTATATTCCCTCCTGCTTTTTTCCTTTATTGTTGGAATAAATCTCTCTTCAGCCTCTTTGCATTTCAATATGACTTGGTTCATCATACCTTGCACTGTTTTTCCTATAAGCTCTTCCTCCACTGCACTTCTCCCAGGTAGTCCCTTATCCTTCTGTAGTCCCCTTTTCTGTAATCAATTCTCCTTCCCCGTACCTCTTGACCGTTGGTCACAATTTTAAGCTCCATCATGTAGTCAAAGACTAGGACACAATGGTCACTGGCTCCTAGTGGCATTTCATGTTCCAACTGCTCGATGTCTTCTACATTCTGGGTGAAGATGAGATCTAATAGGCTGGGCGTATCCCCTCCTCTTTCCCTAGTATCTTCCTTCACATGCTGTGTTAGGAAATTCCTGTCAATAACGTCTACCAGCTTCGCTCCCCAGGTCTCCTCCCCGCCATGGGGATTCCTCGTTTCCCAATCTATCTCTCCGTGGTTTAGGTCCCCCATGACCAGTAGCTTCGCCTTCATTCTATGCGCTATTGTTGCTGCCCTCTGCAGTTCATCTATACATGCCTTGTTGCTGTCCTCGTACTCCTGCCTGGGCCTTCTACTGTTTGGTGGGGGATTGTAGAGTATCAAAATTACAATCTTCTTCCCATCCACTGTCAGAGTTCCATGTATGGAGCTCGTGCTTTCATTGGTACCCGGATTTTCCAGCTCATCAAACTTCCATTTCCACTTTATTAGGAGTGCCACTCCTCCTCCCTGTCTCTGTGTTCTTTCTTTTCTTATCACCTGGTACCCCTCCGGAAAGATTGCATCTGAGATCATGTCATTTATTTTAGTTTCCACTATTGCCACTATGTCTGGGTATAATGTGTGTGTGTGTGTGTGTGTGTGTGTGTGTGTGTGTGTGTGTGTGTGTGTGTGTGTGTGTGTGTGTGTGTGTGTGTGTGTGTGTATGTGTGTTGTGTGTGTGTGTGTGTGTGTGTGTGAGTGTGTGTGTGTGTGTGTGAGTGAGTGTGTGTGAGTGTGTGTGAGAGAACGTGTATTCACCCCATCAGGACTAAGACACCCCCCACCTGGTTTTTTTTGGGGGACTCCCCTTGAGATGACCTCCAGACGAGAGAAAAGAAAAGTTCTTTATAGCAAACTCTAACCCTTCTCTTTCATACAAGACCTGGGAGATGTTGCATGTATTGTGTATTTACTCTCCGAGGAGCAGCACCCTCCGCAGACCATAGACAACCTACCTACCTGGGTTTTTTTTGTCGAACTCCCCATTGAGATGGCCGCCAGACGAGAAAAAAAAGTTCCCCATAGCAACCCTAACCCTTCTCTTTCACACGAGGGGGAGGGGCTGTGAGGTGTTGCATGTGGCAACGCCGCCCCCCACTTGATCATCAAATATATGGACGCCACTCACCCGTCCTTCGAGGTATTATACAGCTAGTGTTGAAACCTTCCACCCTCCATCCCCTTCCAGCCTAAGATGTAAGTAAATTAATATCTATTTCATATGGGGGCTATATATGAGAGAGTGGGCTGTTTTGAGTGAGAATATATATATATATATTATTTATATTTATATATTATATATATATATGTACATATATATATATATATATATATATATATATATATATATATATATATATATATATATATATATATATATATATATATATATATATATAAGAGAGAGTGGGACGTTTTGAGTGAGAGAGAATATATATATATGTATATATATATATATATATATATATATATATATATATATATATATATATATATATGTATATATATATATATATATATATATATATATATATATATTTTATATATGTTTTTTATATATAAGGGAGAGGGAGTGTTTTTTTGGTGAGAGAATATATATTTTTTTTTTTTCCTAGGAGAGGGGATGATGTCAAATCCAGGAAACATTTGTAACGTTTGTGTATGGGGCTCATCACCACAATTCGTGCATACAACTTATTGTTGTCTCCTTTGTGGGGAAACTCTATGTGTTCAATCTAGTGGACTTCACAGGAGAACCTGTGGAGGAGGTAAGCCCTTATTTATTTATTTATTTGTTTGTTTATTTATTTTTTCGTATTTATTTCAAATGAGAAATATTGAGATGGTTTCCTATCTTCATTTGTGAGTGAGTGAGTGAGTGAGTGAGTGTGAGTGTATAATTATATGCTATTTCCTTGTTAGGAAGTAAACATTGCCAACCTACCAGAGAGAGTGGATTTGTATGCCTCATTTGCGGCAACGTCACCTTGAAGCCTCACCCCACTTTCTCCTGCAGCAGTTGTGGGATCACTTTGTGTGAGCACTTGGTCTCTGAACATCTACAATCATGTCCACAAGGTGTGTGAATAAACCCTCTCTCCAGTTTTATTTTCTTAAGAAGCTTTCTTGAGACGTTATGTCATAGGGTTTAGTAGGGTGTGGGAGTGTTAATTATTATTATTATTATTATTATTATTATTATTATTATTATTATTATTAATTATTATTATTATTATTATTATTATTATTATTATTACTATTATTTTTTCCAGGGGCAGTTCAGAAGCAGGTAAAGACATCTCAGGGACAGGTAGGAGAGGAACTTCTCCCCAAAGCCCAACATAACAATAGCCTCTTAGGTGGTGGTGGTGGTGGGGGTAGACAGTCCAATGCAAATGGGGGGGGGGGGAGGAAGAGATGAGTGATGATGATGATGAGATGAGTGACATCCCTCAAACGGGTCCTAGTGGCCTTAGACCCCTCGACAACAATCGAGATAGTGACGGAAATTCCTCAGAAGGGGAGGATGTTATAGACATCCCTCACTTAATTAATAGGGTGGGAGCCCTGGGGGATCTCTTCACTAGAATGGAATATTCCATCCCCCCAGCCTTTGCCACAGACCCTGTAGGTCTCCTAAGCAACTTTAGAGACCTTTTCTCCAATGAAAT
>WNGS01122112.1:0-10651 GCA_020271785.1 Procambarus virginalis
TGCTTTTATTGAGGTGTTCCCCTGTTCTCCAGTCTTCCTCCGTCCCCTCGTCCTCCCTACCATTCCCCATTCCACAGTCCCCTCGTCCTTCCCACTCCCCCCGTCCCCACATCCTCCCCACTATTCCCACTTCCCCGTCCCATCGTCCTCCTTACCATTTCCCCCTCCCCTGTCCCCTCTTCCTCCCCCACCATCTCCCATTCACCTGTCCCTTTGTCCTCCCCAGCATTCTCCATTCCCTGTCCCCACCATCCCCACCTCCCCAGTCCCCTCGTCCTCCCCACCATCCCCAACTCCCCAGTCCCCTCGTCCTCCCCACCATTACCCTCTCCTCTGTCCCCTCGTCCTCCTCACCATTCCAAACTACCTCATCTGATGCATTCCATAATGGTCTGATGCTTCCATCAGAAAATTGAGAACATCAAATGATCTGATATTCTCATCACAGAAAAATAAGAACAGCTAAAAAAATGAAATGAAAAAATAAAAAAATAAACTGTACTCATGAAATGAACAGTATGGTAAACAACACAGCTCAATTCCAATGCAATGTCACACAAAATTATTAAATCAAAATGAAAATAAATTGAAATCTATGAGAATTCAAATTATCAATGCAATCAGAAATATTGAAATAATATCATAACATAATATATATATATATATATATATATATATATATATATATATATATATATATATATATATATATATATATATATATATATATATATATATATATATATATATATATATATATATATATATATATATATATATATATATATATATGACAATGTCTGACCACGGAGCAAAAATGAAACAGGAATTTCCTTAAGTACTTTCGTATATTAATACATCTTCAGAAGGAGTCAAAATATAATGACTCCTTCTGAAGACGTATTAATATACGAAAGTACTTAAGGAAATTCCTGTTTCATTTTTCCTCCGTGGTCTGACATTGTCATATATATATATATATATATATATATATATATATATATATATATATATATATATATATATATATATATATGTCGTACCTAGTAGCCAGAACGCACTTCTCAGCCTACTATGCAAGGCCCGATTTGCCTAATAGGCCAAGTTTTCATGAAGTAATTGTTTTTCGACTACCTAACCTACCTAACCTAACTTTTTCGGCTACCTAACCTAACCTATAAAGATAGGTTAGGTTAGGTTAGGTAGGGTTGGTTAGGTTTGGTCATATATCTACATTAATTTAAACTCCAATAAAAAAAATTGACCTCATACATAATGAAATGGATAGCTTTATCATTTCATAAGAAAAAATTAGAGAAAATATATTGATTCAGGAAAACTTGGCTTATTAGGCAAATCGGGCTTTGCATAGTAGGCCAAAAAGTGAGTTCTGGCTACTAGGTACGACATATATATATATATATATATATATATATATATATATATATATATATATATATATATATATATATATATATATATATATATATATATATATATATATATATATATATATATATATATATATATATATATATATATATATATATATATATATATATATATATGTGAGAAAGCTGCATGAACGCGCAAGCCATATATCACTTAGAACTCTTTGACCCGGCCAGTATTCGAACCCATGCCGTCCAGGATCACCCCTAAACGTATACAGTACCGTGACCACCGCACCAATGATCGTCTATATATCGATATAGACGATCATTGGTGCGGTGGTCACGGTACTGTGTACGTTTAGGGGTGATCCTGGACGGCATGGGTTCGAATCCTGGCCGGGTCACAGAGTTCTAAGTGATATATATATATATATTTATACATATATAATACAAAAAAATGTCAAATTTACGTACTTATTATTACATTACAAATATCCAAGGTTTTGAAGACACGTTTCTTCTTGCGCCCAACGAGTGAATACCGAGACCAGACCCCATAGGTCCCTATCCTCTTCATCATTCGTCTCACTGTGTCTCCACAGTTTGCACCGCCCATTAACCCTTAACATGCTCGGGGTCTAATATACTGCTATCCGCACAGGCGCATGTCATTTTGAAAAAAAAAAAAAAAATTTTTTCTAATCTGTTAAGTTTCGTTCACTGATCACGGGAAAAATAAAAAAAAATTCTATTGTACTTACTTTTGTTGCAATAGAGCCGTAAAGTTCATCGATGACGTCACACTGCATGTTCTCTCATGCAGTAGACGCCCGAGAGGTGTTGCGCGGCGTCCCGCAACAGCCAGAGTTGCCACAAATATATTTTCGCGCTATTTATTTACAATGTCTAGGCGCATTTTATCCATTTATTTTGCACTAAATTTGTTTCAAATAATGTTTGAACATATTTTGTATCAATAATTGTTGCATATTTGAGTATACACAGGCGCACACATCTGTTTTCAATTACGACAATATAATATGTCATTACAGTCTATTACATTGTATGTTCTGCTTATATTTGTATATATTTACACACACGCACACGCTAACTGCTTATATGTTTACATATTTACACACTCGCACACGCTGTACACACTTTGCAGCACACTTAGAAGTTTTCTTGACTGTGGTAGTCATTGAAGCAGTCGACAGCACATAATGGGATACCACACGTTTCACACCATGTTTGTACTAGCTTCCGTTTCTGGTCTCGACGTGTCGTTGTTTTACACACCAAGCAATCACGTTGGCCTATTGCACGCTTCCCAGCTGGTGGCAAATACTTGAGTCTGTGTGCTAGGAAGCCTTCAGTGTGAGCGAGGCGTGGAGTACCAGCATGCTGCAACAGTGGGTTTATGATGGGCCGCTGAATCCCTGGGACATCTTTTGCAAACTTTCCTAATAACTGTATTGTAGCATCAAATACAAAGTCACGGAAAGTGGGCTTACGTCCAGTCCTCACAAGGTACATGTTGAAACAGTTCAGCATGCTCATGTCCACAAGATGGAAGAACACTTTTTTCGTCCACCTACATGTCTTCCGCACACACTCTGCAGTGCCAATCATCATGTCTGATTTATCAATCAACCTCATGTTGATATTATAGTCTAAAACACAGTTTGGCTTATATAGTGGTGCGTTTGTTTTATGGCTCACTTTCCCACTGTTCACCATTGTTCCATCATGAATTGTTGTCAACAAGTTCACCTCTCGTTTGTCTTTCCACCGAACTGACAGAATTTGATCACATTTCCTTCTCTGACACTCACCAACTGCAATGTCGGTGTCAAACACAGGCATTTCCCTTCGTTGTGGCTTTACTGTACCAACCAATCCGGTTCTATTTTCTAGCAAGAACCGAGCTAGCAAGGGACTTGTATAGTAATTATCCGTGTATAAAATGTGTCCCTTGTTCATCCACGGAGCCATGATGGTCTTCACTACACTACCCGAGAATCCATGTTCGTCGTTACCGGGAATGTCTACATCACTAGCCGAGTACAAAATCATGTGTAACACGTATCCTGTCTCACAATCACAAAGAACAAAAAATTTCAGGCCAAATCGGTTTCGTTTTGAGGGAATGTACTGTTTGAATGGAACACGTCCCTTGAAAAGTACGAGAGATTCATCAACCACCAGCTTCTGTGCTGGTACGTAAAAATCTCTGAATTTTCCAATAACATCGTTCATGTAGTGCCTCACTCGCCACAGTCTATCATCAGGTGTTCGGTCCTGAACACTTCCAAAATGTAAACACCTGAGGAGTATCTGAAACCTGTCTCGTGACATATATTTACCGAATAAAGGTGTTGGCACTGTATGGTCCTTGCTCCAATAGTCACTTATTGCATGTTTGTGACAGTGCTTCATCAACAAACAGAGTGCCAAAAACACATACATTTCCGCAACTGTGGTATTTTTCCAACGCTGCAGTCGTGAAAATTCTGTGATTTCCCTCTCAATCAGGTAAGCAGCATGCAGGTTCGTTTGGTGTACAATGTATTCCATGAGTGGTTCATCATAGAATGCTGTAAAATATTCCATCTCAGCCATGTCCTCACCTTGATTAGGGAAAAGGTTTGTAATCCCTACATCTGTATCGTCAAAGTGAGGAATATTAGGAATAAAATCGTCACCATCACTCCACTCAAGTACACCAGGCGTCCTGCGAGATGCAGATGAAAGACGGCGAGGAAGCGATGCATACCGGCGACCAGGAGCTGAACACCGTCTGCGAGAAGCACGGCGGCTACGTGCACATGAAGTGGGTGCACGTAAGGTGGGTTCTGGTGAGGTGGATGCACGTGAGGTGGGTGCACGTGAGGTGGGTGCACGTGAGGTGGGTGCACGTGAGGTGGGTGCACGTGAGGTGGGTGCACGTGAGGTGGGTGCACGTGAGGTGGGTGCACGTGAGGTGGATGCACGTAAACACGAGGGTCTTGGTCCCTCATGTGCTGCCATGCGGTAGCGCTTGGCTGGGCGAGATGCTGCTGACGCGACAATTTCTCGCCCAGTTACACCACTGGTACCAGCCACAGGCTCAATAAAACTGTGATCTGAGTCACTAAACCCAGAAAAGGAGTCACCTCCCTCTGACTCGTCATCCTCAAACAGATAATTTCCACAGGAACTGTGAGGTCGTGGTAGAACTGGGGTAGAAACTGGGCGAGGAGGCAAGGGTGAGGGTAGAGGCCTCGCCTTGGCATGGCGAGAATTCTCACTCTCACTGCTGCTGCTACTATCACCCGACAACTGTGTATAATCCTCGTCGTTGTCAGAATCATCAAACACACTTTCCTCACCTTCAGAAAATAATTCGTGGGCTATTTGCTCTGGGGTGAGGGATTGCGTGGTGCGCCCGTGAGGCGTTTGACCGTGCGCTCGCCATGGTGACCGTCGCTAAACTGAGGCCTCCCAGGCCTTCGGAGCGTGAGCGGGAATTTTTTCAAAATGGCCGCTGTTTACTATAGCCCGTGGGCAGCGTATGGGAACCCCAGATACCCGGCGGGACATTCAAATCGTGCGCGGTACCCATACACGTCATTTGACGTGAAGCGCAGTTTACTGGTACAACGCCTAGCACATCATATGACGTGAAGCGCACTTTAAGGGTTAAAGACAGCATCTGGACCTGTTAAAATAATGCATAAGCTGTAAGGTAATAGAGAATAATATATATCTTTCAATCTCAACATTAGATTTTCTAATTTCCACTGTAATAAATAAATACGATTTAACTATTTTCCTTCTTAACTATTACAAAAATCCACTAATTTGAGTAACTTTTGCTTTTGTTCTACTGGTACCTTAAACTAATAAAAACAAAATTGGTACCACTGAACAATCAATTCTGTGCCCCCCCACTCCTTCATCCCCCAAAAAACTAATCAAAAGACATGTACAAGGCTAAAAAAAAATAAGCAACACTTACCATACTCTTTTTATATTCAATGTTACTTTTCAGCACGTGTGAAAGACTTTCTACCTCCTCAACAGTTTCAAGTGGGGATGGAAGAATGTCTTCCAGGATTGGTATATCTTCGTGTGTTTTGACCATACGGGTTTCTGTCATTTTGACAATATTCAGGATATCCCCTGATAAAAGTGTCAATTTTGACAGTTCCTTCATTACGTAATCCATTTTTTCTGTTACTGCAAAAGAAAAAAAAGAAAAAGGCTTATTTATTTATTTATTTATTTATATACAAGAAGGTACATTGGGTTTGTGAGAATACATTGAATAGGACAGTATTACAATCTTGTAAAGCCACTAGTACGCGCAGCGTTTCGGGCAGGTCCTTAATCTAACAGATAATTTTAAGTAGGTAAGTTCTATCAGAATTGATAAATGATAACAAGTACATTGCAAGAGAAAAATGAGATGAGAGAGCTTTGTAAGTATATTAAAGTACATTGTTATATTAAAGCTCTGATTGATTACATTGACAGCTTGATGGGTAATTTAAAAGATTAATAGACACCATATAGCAGATTGACAGCACATATAAGACAGCAAAGATCACTATGGTAAAGATTTTCAGATTGGGTACATAAAGATTGGGAGACTGGGTAGCAATAGATACATATAAACAAGATTAATAAACACCATACAGCAGATTGACAGCACATATAAGAAGACAGCAATGATCACAATGGTGAAAATGTTCAAATTGGGAAACAAAGGTTGGGAGATTGGGTAGCAATAGATACAGTGAAATTTTAAGGCAAAAGGTGAAAAACTATGAAGATGAAATTAGGTACTTTTTAGTATTATTTATCATTTATTGATGATACTACCATCATCTACTTAGTTGCTTTACAAGAATGTAAAACTTCAAGTCTTTGCTCTCCCCCAATGTACTTTCTTGTATAAATAAAAAAAAGTAAGAAAAAACACATAATAAATCGGTACTTACTAGATTTTTCGAAAGGAGAGCTGGCCACCAAATAATCATTCACATTTTCATCTCTATTACGTAGCAAAGAAGCAGGTCTACGGAAGCCTTTCCTGTTGAGATCGAAGCCTAGATCACTGGTTGTTTCTGAAATGATATGAAATTATAAGTATTAAATTTAAAAACCAAATAATAAATATGATATTGCCCAATTACTGATATTTACCCAATAGTTTTAAATAGATAAAACTACAAATAGTAATTATTGAATTATTATATTAGCTTATAGCTTTTCTGAATGCATTAAAAAATTTTGTTTCAGACAATGAAGCAACAGCAAGAAAGGTATCAACTGTGTTCATCACCCTAAAGGCTGCTAAAAATATATATTACATTAAAATATCCATGCACAAGTATATGTTACTATCTGTGTATGTAAATGTTTCTCCAGTTACATAAAGCTTACCAGTTCTGTCTTGTCTCGGAGTTTGAGGGGAAGGTTTTGTACTGGGCCTGAACACCGAGGTGCTCATAGTCCTACATGATTTTGTCATGGGTGGAAGCGTATTAGCATTGTATAGAAAATATTTACCAAATAGTTTTAAATACATAAAACTACAAATAGTAATTATTGAATTATTACATTAGCTTATAGCTTTTCTGAATGCATTAAAAAATTTTGTTTCAGATAATGAAGCAACAGCAAGAAAGGTATCAACTGTGTTCATCACCCGAAAGGCTGCTAAAAATATATATTACATTAAAATATCCATGCACAAGTATATGTTACTATCTGTGTATGTAAATGTTTCTCCAGTTACATAAAGCTTACCAGTTCTGTCTTGTCTCGGAGTTTGAGGGGAAGGTTTTGTACTGGGCCTGAACACCGAGGTGCTCATAGTCCTACATGATTCTGTCGGGGTGGAAGCGTATTAGCATTGTATAGAAAATATTTACCAAATAGTTTTAAATACATAAAACTACAAATACTAATTATTGAATTATTACATTAGCTTAAAGCTTTTCTTAATGCATTAAAACAATTTGTTTATTTTATTTTTATTTTATTTTATTTCATTTTATTTATTTTGTTATTTTTTAAATTAAATTTCAGATAAATTCAAAGTTGCAGCATTTACCATGTAGATTATTCACAAAAAGCTTCAGTGTTTCAGGTTGGAAGGTTGATAAATTAACTCTCCCAGCCCCTTAAATAAGTTCCTTTGTTGAAAGTTAAAAAGAAAAACATCATACAAAAAGAAATAAAATGTTTTGAATTAAATTAAATTACCTGATTCCTGTATCATATTATTTTGATGTTCATCTAGAGTCAGCTTACACTCGGCAGTCTTTTGGGGCATGGAAACAGTTACTTTTCTTGGTGGTGAATCTTCACTGTCTGAAACAAAAACGTTTAATGCATTCAGAAAAGCAATTAACATATATCTATATATATTTATTAATATATTACCTAGCAAAATATGTTACCTAGTAAATAAGAGTATTTGTTCCATTAAGCCAATCATGTTTCGTTTTTTTAACAATTATTTTGAATAACTAATATAAATATAATATTTTTTTATTTATTTTTCCAATGTAAATTTGATAGAAAAATGCGACTCGAGTTACGATAGTGTCGGTAAAATTTTTTTCTTTTTGAACATAATGCCATGGGTCCAAAGAAAATCAGTGGTAAGGTTCAACGTTCAGTATAAAATGCATTTGAAAGTTTTTTTTTTAAGGTGTGGAACGGATTAATTCAATTCCCCTTATTTCTTATGGAAAAAATCGCTTCGACTTACGGGCTGTCTCTTGGAACAGATTACCATCATAAATCGAGGCCCCACTGTATTTCATATTATATATATATATATATATATATATATATATATATATATATATATATATATATATATATATATATATATATATATATATATATATATCTATCAACATATATCATATACACATATATTTTAAAAACTAATCTTTTAATTTTGCAAATAAACAATATATATATATTGACTTACATCAGATGTACTAAACATCCATGTGATATGGATGATTGACAATTCTCCTGCTTCATCTTCCACAACGATGTATTTATTTTCACATTCAGCCATCTACAAATTCAAACTGATTAGGGACATTTTCTGCAGCACATTATCAGTGTCTAAGAAAATAAGCAGTCACTAATTTTATAAAGTAGTATTAAAAAACAATGTTAACCTTAATTCTAATATGTTATGATGGTGAACAATACTTTTTACTAAAGTTAAAAGTTTGCAATGTAAGCAAAGAGTATTCCTACAGCTTGCACAAGATTCAAAAACATAATCACAAGAAACTTACTAGTCATAAATCATGTAGTATTGACAGGAAGATATAAGTACCTTCTGTTTTCTTGATTAACATTCCTCTTGTTGATGTGTTAATGCTAGATACTTTTTTTAAAAAGTCCTTACGTGGATTAACATTGAACATTAACATTATAAATCATGGTATTTTCAGCCTCCTTTATTCTTTTTGTAATTTGGACAATTGGATTTTTACTTGATCTGACCATCTTTTTCAGCTGATGCAAATAATTTTCAAATGGAAAAGCTGAACAACTGTCAAGAGTACCATGTTCCTCAGCATCTGCTGTTAGGTGAATCAAACTGTGAACATTGTAGACTAGAAAATCTTTCCCATACAGATCACCACACCTTGATACAAAATTCAGCAAAAGGTCATGAGCATATTTGCCGTATTTTAAAGACATACATGTGGGTGAAACCAGAAAACTTATACCAACACTGAGAGTAAGGAAATGATCATACATCTCTTGGGGTAGAATACCTTTCAATACAAGCTTGCCTGTGTAGAGAAGAAACTGTCTGTATTCAGTTGCCTTCCATCTGTCAATTTCTTCCAAACCTCGTGGTTTACGTGCAAAAATATTGGGCACAAAATCTTTTATGCTCACCAATCTAGCACTAATTTCAGAAATCTGGCGGCTACATAATTTAAATGTGTTTTTCCGTATCCAGGTGACAAGAAGTCGCTTCATAACACCAAGGCACACCTGGTGCATATAGTCAATGGGAAACGCTGCAATTAAGTCTATGTTCAAGTCACAGAATGGTGATTTACCATGATGATGTTGCGAGTTAGATTGATTACGGAAGCGTGTGTCTGTTCTAATGGTTAAATTTGTTACTTCTGGATATGTCATTTTCCCCATCCAAGTACCTTTCTGTTCACATTTGTCACAGCCATAATAACCTGAAAACAGTTTTATGGTCTTCACCATAGCCTTAGCAGGTGCATCACAAATTACACATTGTAATTTTATGTTGATAATTCTGTTACCATACTGAATCCCATGCAACAAAAGGTCATCCATATCAGATATAAAATCATATAAGAAATTTAAATCACTTGGCTTAGAACGTCCATACAAGAGGACTACTGGAAAGACTTTCAAAGGTTTAATATTCATTACTGCACAGAGAACTGGCCACAAAGCATCATTTTTGCTTCTAAATATAGGAAGGCCATCAATGTTACATGACAATAATAATTGTCTTAGTCCTTTTACAGTTGCTTTTGGATATCTACTTATGTTTTTTAACAGTTCCTCTTTTAACCCAAAGTAAACATATTTCATTCCAGATTTTTGCTCAGTTTCTATGTACCTTTCAGAACTGATTAGTGTCCGAGCTGTTTTTGGTAAATAGTCAATTCCCATTTGCCTCAAAATTTTTAATAATTCATCAACAGCATTGTGTGTAACACCATTCTTGTTTACCCACTGAATTAATAAATTCTGTGGGTAAACATGATTATCATGGTCATCATTCTCCTCCTCACTTTGAGAATTAGATAATACATCATGCATATCAGTAAGATTCATGTGTAGATCATCAATTTCAGAGCCTAATCCATACTCTTGATTTGACTCGGCTTCAAAAGAACTAATGTCATTGTCTGATAACTCAATCTCTGAACTTGATGCTGCCTCAGTAAGATTAATGGGTTCACTAGTGTGCACAGCTGTATTTGGATGCATTTTGTGTATACGTTTTAGCCTTCTTGATACTTGCATCCATCTGTTGTTGTATTGGAGTCGCTTTTTTCGCTTATACTCATACATTGTTAAAGAGTGTCAAATTTCTACATTAGACTACCATATTAGCTATATTATTGTTAATAATGTATTGACAGATGCAATATGTATTAAAATTCTAAAAATAAGTCATGCATAATATACAATTTGTGTGAAACTGTCTGCTGAGAAAAGCTGGTGTGGGG
>WNGS01122114.1:0-10680 GCA_020271785.1 Procambarus virginalis
CTTACCATGGATTAGCAGTTCAATAGAAATATGACTATTACATATCAACATGATATCTTAATGAGCGGATGGTGTAACATGATAGAAACATACTTAGAAACCGTGCGCTTTCCCTTTAACCAAACTGAGCACAGCAACGCGTGGCCAGGACTGCCTTGTGCTATATATATATATATAATATATATATATATATATATATATATATATATATATATATATATATATATACCTCTGGCTGGAAGAAGGGGAGCCCATAGCCTCGGAGGAAATCACACAACGCATTAAAAGGAATGTTTAGATCCCCTCCAATACAGTTTCCTGTGCTTTTCTCACTACCACCCCCTTCCTTTTTTTTTTCTTATGCTTATTGTGTATTTAAGGTTACAAACATCCAAGCAAATGCCTAAAGGTTATGGATCTCTTGAAAGCTCCTCCGGGTCCGGACAGGAACCGAGGACGCAGCAAGCATTTCCCCTCTGGGCCGCCACACTGAGGCGCTGACAACAAAAACTGCAGCCCTTGGGTCTCCTGGTGAACGGTGCCAATGAGCTTGGAACCCAATTCCTGAGAAATCCCAGGCACTCTTGCCCTACCAGGGGCCATGCGTCCTCAGGAGCTATGGGAGGAACAAAGAGGGATGGACCTGCCAGTCGCCTGTATTTGGGAGATTTTGCTTGTCCCTGTGATTGGCTGCCCCACCTGCTTGATCAGCTCCGAAGTGTACATAGGTGTCAGCCAGGTTGGGATACACATTTGTAGTCCCACACCACACTGTCTCCCCCATCCATGGTATTTGATGATGCCATCAGGGCGAAGTGCGGGGAAATCCCGGGTTTGGACCCCTAGGCTGCGAGGTTTCCTCTCCTCCCTTGGGCACTTAGCTGAGACGAGGGTTCTCTTGATGATGTCGTTGAGCTCGTTGTGTCTTGCTTTGCCAGCCCTTTGTGCTTCCGCAAGCAACCCATGCAGTCCGTATGGCCTTCTTCCACCCTGCTGCAAATACACATGTATTCAATGTGAATTGGTGCACCAAGGCAGAGGGCCCCTGCTACAAGGAGGGTTCTGGATCGAGGCGCTGCCCCATTGCTGACATAGGTACTGCCAGGAGGATGTCTCCTGCATGGGGGGGGGGCATGCACTGCCCTGAGGCGGGCTTTCTCCTTGTCTGATGTTGCGGCGCTGTGCATGGCATCAGCTATTTTTTCCACTTGTGGGTGGTTCCAGCCGGACTGTTTGTGTTTTTTGGTTGGCTCTATATATGGGTTGCTGGGGCTGCGAGAACCCCCCACTGATTTGAACATTCATGATAGTGATATATTATTATATATATATATTATATATATATATATAGTAAGTATATAGATATATATATATATAATATATATATATGTATAAGTATATATATTATATAAATATATATATATATATATATAATATATCTATAAATAAATATAAAATAATGAAGGAATATTAATGGTTCATATTTATCCTATCACGTTTTGTATTGTACAGTATATCCAAGGAAGGGAAAAATTGAGACATAATGCTCAATTTAATGAATGATTAAATGATGTATTGATTAAATATTAATAAATAATTATAAATTATATATTAAATATTAATTATATGATTAAATGATTAGATGTATTACCACTCCTCTAGTAGTACGTGCCCGGCCGTCTGATCATCCCCGCCCCCCAGCCTCCAACCGCCGCCCACCCTCCAGTCTCCACACGCCGTCCACCTCCCGCCTAGTGCCCGCCCAGCGCCCGCCCATGTCGCAGCTATCAACAGACAGCAAGGCTTCTCCAAACTAAGATGAGCCATCAAGCAGGGTTAGACAAGGCAGATGTCAGAAGTGTGACAGGGTATGCCTTATCCGGTCGAGTTACGGTAATGTGCGCAATCATTTCCACAACTGAGCCAGGTGTTTGGGTTCTTGGCGCCCTCCCAGGTAGAACACCAATCAACAGCCAACACCGCCGCGTCCGCAAAAACACCTCCAAGAGCTTCATTCCCACAGAAAAATTATTAGAAGCTATCAAAGCAACATCAGCCAGAACCTTGCCACACATCCCTAAAGCATCCACCCACATGCAGCAGCCAAATTATCTTCCCTCCTGAGAAAGGTCAACGACTCTCCTTGAAACGACCCAATCATGGCACAACTCCTACTGTTTGGCAATATAAGTCTAGCCACCCCTGCAGTAGAGACAAAAGCCTTAGCTGCCTCAGTCATCAAAGCTATAAATGATTTTTCCCAGGGAGGACAACCAGTGGCGCCTTCCCACTCGCGGCTAGAAACCCCACCACCCACGAGGAAGAGCCAACAGTGCCATATCGAGAACTCAAAAAATCAGAAACATCAGTCACTCAAGAAAATAGAAATGGCAACACAATAGGGGCAATAAGAATCATCACCAGTGAGGACTCAATTGCAGATAGAGATGCCGCAACAGCTCTAGCCCTAAGGGAGAAACACCTTGCCAGGGCTCCGAGTGAGGAGGACATTGTACAAGTGGGGGCTACCGAGCAGAACCTCTCTGGGTTGCTGAATCTGTGGTCCATAAAGTAGCCATGTCCTTCCCAACCGATCGAGCAGTGTGGTTCACAGGACTAAAACCCAAACAACCTAAGCACATGCCAACCCTGCACTGGTTGACATGCAAAGACCTCTTGTGTGGAAACTAACCAATTCCACAACAAATGGCTAGTGGCAACATACACAGCCATAGACCTATTTGTTTTTGGAGCATCCTCATCGTGCTCTAAAGAGAAAGGAGTGGAGGGATCAGGCCAATAGCTGTGGGCAATTCTCTCCGGCTGCTCGTCGCAAAGGCATGCCTGCAAGAACAGTTAGGTGATGCAGCGGCAAACATCTGAACCAAAAACAGCTTGGGTTGGCATTCCACAAGGGTGTGAGGCGGCAGCCCATGCAGTCGAGCCTTCATCGCCAGACATCAGACGAAAAGGCGCCTTATCAAGCTAGATTTCAAAATGACTTTCCAATTTGGTCGGAGGATGCTGTAATCCGTGCGGTTCATAGTCATTTCCCTTCCCTCTCCCTTTCATAATCATGCTACAGTATGGATTGCTACTTTTTGGCGAACAAGTGAAATTGACTCGCGGAAACGTCCAACAGGGTGACCAACACAGAAGTTCCTGTAAAATAGGTCTAATAGGGGATAGGTGTTTGTATTAGTTGTCTCTTCAGAGTTGCATGGCGTTCAACTTTCCTCTTATGATGTTCTTCAATGAAACCATTGGAGAAGCCGTTGTTGACTAGGACCCGCCTTACCCTACAGAGGTTCTTCGTCGGACTTGCTTCCATTCTGAGCTGTGGCTGAGAGAACGGTCGACATAAGCGACTAAATCAACTCCTCTTGTACCTGTCTGGGCAGTCACTGTTGGCATTTAGGCACATCCCTATGTTTGTTTCCTTTATGTAGACTGCAGTGTGAACCTCCTCCTTTCCATGACTGTTACATCTAAAAGGGTAGCTTCCAATCCTTCTCATCTCGTAAGTGAAACGCAAACACAGAAAATTCTCGTCAAACGCCTCTTCAGCTCCTCAGATGTCTGACATCAGGTACCTGTGTAAAAAGTCGTCAACTACCTGCAGTATATGGCGGTTTCAAGTTCAAGTCGACTAAGACTTTTTTCTCGATAGTACCCAAGTAGAAGTTCGCAAACAGGACACTAGGGGAGAACCCATGGCGACCCCATCTACTTGCTATACTGTGCCCATCCGGGCTCAAGAAGGGTGCCTCCTTAGTACAAGTTCGGAGTAGTTTCCTCAGGATATTTTCGGTATGTCAAGAGGAGTAAAGCCGGATCACGATACACTCGGTCCATTATCATCCCGATTGTTTCATCCACAGGTACGTTGTGTAAACAGTGATTCTACGTCCATCGAGGCTCTTATTCCTGTGGCCCTGTTTCCCCGCAGTAAGTCAACAATTCCTTTGGAGACTTCATGCTTAGGCTGAAGGCGCAAGGGACATAAGGAGTCAGTAAGCCGTTGAGTCGTTTCGCCAGTCTGTACGTGGTTGTGGGTATCTGGCTGATGATTGGCCGAAGTGGGTTTCCAGGCTTATGTGTCTTGACATTTCCATACGCATATCCAGGTTTATATTCCCCAATAATCTTTGGCAGGTGGAGTCCGGATTTCTTGGCATTCACAGTCATCAATTATCTATCAATGATTTCTGTGTTGTTTGTTAACAAACAACACAGAAATCATTGATAGATACAGCGACAACAGGCGGCTTGACATCTGCGAGGCACTACACATCAAGAAGTCGACACCAGCAATCAACAGCCAATTAACGCACAACTATATTCTACCCACTTCAAGACTCCGCTCCAATATAGAAACATCAAGAAATATGGGCCAATAGGCCTTCTGCAGTTACAGATCTATTCTTCCCTTTAGCTTATACCCATTGTTTCGTGTTCTGTGTTTGTTCTCACCTCACCCCAAACCATTGTAACATGTCACCTCACCCAAATGCAGGTATAAAAAAGAAAAGCTGTTTAAACTCTGTTCAGTTATAGTTGTTTTGTGTGTGTGTAAACTAAAGTCTTTGAAAATGTAATAAGTTTTACGAAACGCGCTCAAGTGTCGCGTCAGACTAAGAAATAAAGAATGAATTTTGGAGAATTGATTTTTCATTTACCGTCATCAGTAAAAACAAACATAAGGAAAATTGAGAAAATTCGTGTTAGAATTATTAATCTTACTTTTTCGGTCATATTTAATAAAATATATATATATATATATATATATATATATATATATATATATATATATATATATATATATATATATGTATATATATATATATATATATATACAGACTACAGCTGATTAGTGGTACACTAATAGTGGTACCACTAACAACTACAGACCTATATGAATCCTGCCTAACTTGTCAAAAATTTTTGAAAAACTAATCTACAAGCAGCTTTACTCTTATCTAGCCAAACACAATATACTTAACTCTTGCCAATATGGCTTCAGACCCAAAAAAGCACTAACGATGCACTTACTAGTATGATTAACTTGATTCATGCAGCTCTTGATAAAATGAGTTCCCTGTTGGGTTATTTGTGGACCTGCGTAAGGCTTTTGACACTGTCAACCACCAAAACCTTCTTCTTAAATTACATCATTATGGAGTCAGAGGACACTCCCTGCAATACCTCAAATCTTACCTTACTGACAGGCTCCAGTATGTTTCTGTGAAAAATTCAATTTCTCCCACCCTACCCATAAACATTTTTGTTCCTCAGGGCAGCATACTTGGCCCTCTCCTCTTTCTCATCTACATTAATTACCTTCCAAATGCCTCCCAACACCTCAAACCAATTCTATTGGCTGACGACACAACCTTCATTTACTCCAGTCCTGACCCCCTTGCTCTAAATGCCACAGTAAATACTGAGCTAAATAAAGTCCATCTTTGGCTAACTGCCAACAAACTCACCCTTAACATTAACAAAATTTTCTATATTCTACTTGGCAATAAATCCTCTAATCAAATAAATCTCAAAATAAACAATACCCAAATATGTAACAAATTAGATGGCAAATTCCTTGGCGTTCTCATTGATCACAAGCTGAATTTACAGGGACACATTCTAAATATATCAAAAATAGTTTCAAAAACTGTTGGCATTCATTCTAAGATCAGATATTATATACCCCGCCCTGCCCTGGTGACTCTCTATTACTCCCTCATCTATCCTTACCACAACTATGGTATTTGTGCTTGGGGTTCTATACTACCTAAAATCATTTACGTCCTCTAATTACTCAACACAAAGCTGCTATTAGGACAATATCCAACTCTGGCCCCAGATATCACTCGGTACCCCTACTCAAATCTCTGAATATGTTAGATATTAAGTCACTGCACATTCTCTCATGTGTATTATACATATATAAAACGCTGAACTGTAATGCCAATCATGACCTCAAAAGCTTCATTGAAGGTTGTAACAGAACCCATGAGAACCACACCAGAAATAAATACAGTTTTGATATTCCAAGAGTACGACTTAATCAAACTAGAAATGCTCTACAAATCAAGGAACCCAGAATGTGGAATGACCTTCCCAACCATGTTAAAGACTGTACCTCTCTCAACCAGTTTAAGATAAAAACGAAGCACTACCTAATAAATTCCCTGTAACCTACCTTACCCCTCAATTGTCAACCCATCTCTGTTATTTTTTTTAATCAACACTGTTCGTCGACCTATTGTATTTGTACTGCTTTTTCAGCCATGTACCCCCCTTTTTTTATCTCTATTTTTATTTGATCTCAACACATTTTATTCTTTATACTCAATTAGTATTAAGCTTTAGTCATTTAAGTTTTTCATGCCTGAAACGCTTTGCATAATAGTGGCTTTAGGCATTGTATGTACTAGCCCTATCTATACATCAATCATTCTTTGTAATATCCCTTGAATGTATGTGCCTTACCTAAATAAACATTTATTTATTATTTATTATATATATGCACAACTTGCCTAAACACGCAAGGGAATTTATACAACCTTAGAATACTTTCCCACCAGGAGATTCGAACCCTAGCCAGCACATCCTTACAGCAACTGGCATAACTGGTACGCCTTTAACCCACTGCACCACAACTCACACCCTTAAAAGAGATGGTAATTTTGGGTATTTAAACCCCCAAAGATCACCACCTCCCAAGGGCAACTAAAGTTAGAGAAGGGCTACTCACGTTCTTTCATCAAATTCCTGTTAATATGGGAGAACTCTGTGTCTATGCTTAATGCACAACTTGCCTAAACACGCAAGAGAAGTTATACAACATTAGAACACTTTCCCACCAGGAGATTCGAACCCATAGATATATATATATATGCATGAGTAGCCCTTCACTAACTCTAGTTGCCCTTGGGAGGTGGTGATCTTTGGGGGTTTAAATACCCAGAAATTGCCATCTCTTTTAAGGGTGTGAGTTATGGTGCAGTGGGTTAAAGGCGTACCAGTTATGCCAGTTGCTGTAAGTCTTCTGTGCTGGCTAGGGTTCGAATCTCCTGGTGGGAGAGTGTTCTAAGGTTATATATATATATATATATATATATATATATATATATATATATATATATATATATATATATATATAATATATATATATATATATATATATATATATATATATATATATATATATATATATATATATATATATATATATATATATATATATATATATAATATATATATATATATATATATATAATATATATATATATAATATATATATATATATATAAATGTATATATGTATGTATATATGTATACAGTGGTACCTCGGTTTAAGAGTTTAATCCGTTCCTGGAGACAGCTCGTATTCCGAAGCTAATTTCCCAATAAGAAATAATGGGAAGTGAATTAGTCCGTTCCTGACTACCCCAAAAACCCCACTTCAAGGTAAATTTTATACCTAATTCATCTGAACCTACAAAACTATGTTCAAGTTATTACTTACCCTTGTTGATGAATGGTATAGGCGTATGGAAGATGGTGAGGAGAGGGGGAGGAGGAGAGGTGTTACTGTTTGGAAGGGGAGTCCCCTTCCATCATAACATCAGGCAGTGAGGACCTATAGTGGGAATTATTTAAATCTAAAATGATTTCACTTTAATTTCCTCGATTAGTTGTACGTGTAACTTTAATAAACCAATTTATGTTACGCGAAGTTATATTTTAACATGAAGGATCAAAATGTGACACCAGTACTCGTCACCATCTCTTCTTTCCTTAGTTAATTCCGATATATATATAAATCCATTTACGCTCGAAATGTACTCACCTAGTTGTATTTGCGGGGGTTGAGCTCTGGCTCTTTGGTCCCGCCTCTCAACCGTCAATCAACAGGTGTACAGGTTCCTGAGCCTATTGGGCTCTATCATATCTACACTTGAAACTGTGTATGGAGTCAGCCTCCACCACATTACTTCCTAATGCATTCCATTTGTCAACCACTCTGACACTAAAAAAGTTCTTTCTAATATCTCTGTGGCTCATTTGGGCACTCAGTTTCCACCTGTGTCCCCTAATGCGTGTGCCCCTTGTGTTAAATAGCCTGTCTTTATCAACCTGTCGATTCCCTTGAGAATCTTGAATGTGGTGATC
Source organism: Procambarus virginalis (assembly GCA_020271785.1). Classification (NCBI taxonomy): domain Eukaryota; kingdom Metazoa; phylum Arthropoda; class Malacostraca; order Decapoda; family Cambaridae; genus Procambarus; species Procambarus virginalis. The sequence continues at coordinate 8,179 of WNGS01122114.1, forward strand.
ATGTCCCCCTAACTCTTCTGTCTTCCAACGAAGTGAGGTTTAATTCCCGTAGTCTCTCCTCGTAGCTCATACCTCTCAGCTCGGGTACTAGTCTGGTGGCAAACCTTTGAACCTTTTCCAGTTTAGTCTTATGCTTGACTAGATATGGACTCCACACTGGAGCCGCATACTCCAGGATTGGTCTGACATATGTGGTTTATAATGTTCTGAAACATTCCTTACACAAGTTTCTAAAGGCCGTTCTTATGTTAGACAACCTGGCATATGCTGCTGATGTTATCCTCTTGATATGAGCTTCAGGGGACAGGTCTGGCGTGATATCAACCCCCAGGTCTTTCTCTCTCTCTGACTCTTGAAGTATTTCATCTCCCAACTGATACCTTGTATCTGGTCTCCTGCTTCCTACCCCTATCTTCATTACATTACATTTGCTTGGGTTAAGCTCTAACAGCCATTCGTTCGACCTTTCCTGCAGCTTGTCCAGGTCTTCTTGAAGCCTCAAGCTGTCCTCCTCAGTCTTAATCCTTCTCATAATTTTGGCGTTGTCAGCAAACATTGAGAGGAATGAGTCTATACCCTCTGGGAGATCATTTACGTATATCAGAAACAGGATACGTTCAAGCACAGAGCCTTGTGGGACTCCACTGGTGACTTCACGCCATTCTGAGGTTTCACCCCTCACTGTAACTCTCTGCTTCCTATTGCTTAGGTACTCCCTTATCCACTGGAGAGCCCTATCAGTTACTCCTGCCTGTTTCTCCAGCTTATGCATCAACCTTTTATGGGGTACTGTGTCAAAGGCTTTCCGACAGTCCAAAAAATATGCAGTCCGCCCATCCTTCTCTTTCTTGCTTAATCTTTGTCACCTGATCGTAGAATTCTATCAAGTCTGTAAGGCAAGATTTACCCTCCCTGAACCCATGTTGATGGGTTGTCACGAAGTCTCTTCTCTCCAGATGTGTTACTAGGTTTTTTCTCACAATCTTCTCCATAACCTTGTATGGTAAAACAAGTTAAGGACACTGGCCTGTAGTTCAGTGCCTCTTGTCTGTCACCCTTTTTGTATATTGGTACTACATTAGCAGTCTTCCATATTTCTGGTAGGTCTCCCGTTTCCAGTGACCTACTATACACTATGGAGAGTGGCAAGCAAAGTGCTCCTGCACACTCTTTCAATACCCATGGTGAGATTCCGTCCGGCCCAACAGTCTTTCTCACATCCAGTTCCAATAGGTGCTTCTTGACCTCATCTTTTGTAATTTTGAGCCTATCCAAGGTCACCTGGTTTGCTGCCACCTCCCCCAGCGCCGTGACATCTCCCTGTTCTATTGTAAAGACCTCCTGGAACCTTTTGTTGAGCTCTTCACACACCTCTTTGTCATTCTCTGTGTACCTGTCCTCGCCCACCCTAAGTTTCATCACCTGTTCCTTCACTGTTGTCTTCCTCCTGATGTGACTGTGTAGTAGCTTTGGTTCAGTCTTGGCTTTATTAGCTATATCATTTTCATACCTTTTCTCAGCTGCTCTTCTCACACTAACATACTTGTTCCTGGTTGTGAGATTTTTCTCTACGCCTACCTCCCTTAGGAGGTGGACTACAAGTTTAAAGGCTGCTCTTGGCAGTTAAGCATGAGTCCAGTAGAAAAAGGAGAAGCGGGAGCAAACCGCCAGGCTTCCACCAGCAGGGGTGGAAACCTGTCCACAATAGGCCGCTGTTCCTCCTAGTTAAACATGACGTTGAAACCAATAAAGGGTAACCGACGGTTCTCACAATCAAATTTTATATTTGTTGTGTGGCGCTATGAATTGGAATTCGAATTCCCAAGAGCGCAGCCGTCATATCAAAGATTTAAAACAACAATATCAAATATATATCAGAACAATGGGAGTGGTACAGAATAGTTGAAGGTTGACATCAAAGACTGTTAACAAATAACAATTTATTATAACAAAAGACTAGACTACTACATCAACAAAAAGAATGTCAATGACGTTACTCGAACATAAGCGTGCCCACAGAGGAATCAACACGCAAGCAAGAACTAACAGATCTATAATCACAATTACAACAAATGACACAGTGAGATCTGAAACACGTCTCCAGTAACCTCCTAACTGTTCTACGCCTCAGTGCAGTCTACACCTGCAATAGCGGTTGCAATGCAATCAAATCAGTAGCCTTTCAATGACATCAATAACTAATGGGTTCACTGGCAACTCCAGCACCCTTCCTCAAATAATCTTTACGTAATGTCCATCCAGTGGCACCATAACCACAGCTAAATAGCAACCCTTGCTGTGTGGCTGCATACTGAACTAACCTGAACACAGGTGTGCCCACTGATGACGCAATATTGCAAACTCAAAGAAAAATATCACAGACTAAGTTACACCACAGCGTGTGATTTAATTACGTTACAGTCCAACCAGTGGCATTTGCAACACAGCTATCAACAAAGCCCTCGAGAAATGACAGCAGGCTCCATCCTGCTGACACTTCGG